>SZYD01002702.1:0-102058 GCA_009363875.1 Mikania micrantha
GTTCGGCTATGTGCTGATTGGGGTTCGACTCATGAACCTTCGACGAACCTGTAACATGCTACCACCACTCCTCAAATCATGGATCTAGACCTCGATCTAAGTATAAACATCAGAGAGGGTTGCTAATGGTGCGAAAACAGAATGCGTGATGTTTTAACCGGTGGTTCGTCGGGTTTGATCACAAACACAAATACAACCATGAAAACCCTCTTTTTCCAGATTTTCAACCGATCATACCTCGTTTTGGCTGGACAAATCCGTGGTTTTTCTTGTACTATCTTGTAGAGAATGTCGAGAGCTTCGCGCGTGGGTTCGAGAATCACCGAAATCCGTCAAGAAACGAGCGAGATACGAGCGTTTAAAGATCGGTTTTTAGAGAGAGAAAGGGTTGGCCGAATTTCTAGTGAGAGAAAGTGGTGTAGGTGAAATAAATGATGGTTTAAGCCTTGTTCAAGGCTTTTATAGTCCGGGTGGTGTTCGGGTCCGTTTCGGTCGCTCGGTTTCGCGTTTCCGAACGTAACGCATATTTTACGCGGTTTTAATAAAAAGAGTTGTTAAACCCATTAAATGATGAGTTTCAAAATTGTAAAAATATAAAATAATTAATATAATTTTATACTCTTCGTGTGTTGTCGGATCTGTTAAACATTCACAATTTACGTGTATACCCGCAATCGCGTACGTTTTCCGATCGTATTAAAATATTTAAAGTCGTTTAATCATAATTATAAGTTCAACATTCGTATCATTATGGATCGTCACCATAACTTACTCAGTCTCGCTTACAGATTACGATTTTTGTTGAATTTATTAATTGTTATAATATTCGTCTCGACACTACGCACTAACACTAACCTGTTGCACCGAACGCAGTATATATATAGGGCTCACTCTCGCTGCCCACCACTGTTTCGATATAACCAGTTACTGCTCTTGCCTAGTGTAATCGACTGTAATAAATAATAAATACTTGTTTTCTGGACTACTAAGATCCTGTAACACACAAGCACACATTATGATCATACTGAAACACATTGATTGAACTGAAGCTGACAGACACTGTTCTAACACTGTTTACAACTACATGACTATATGCACAAATGTTACATACGCGAGCGCGCATTATAAGAGAACACTGATTCTAAGGACTTCAGGTGAGTTTTCATAACCTCCCTTTCTTTTAAACTGTTTGTTTTAAAAACTCGGAGGTGAAGCATGTATACCAAATTAAATAACATTTGTACTCAAGGTTAATACCTGTTTATCAATATGATATTCACATTTGAAATTATCATTATTAATGGATTATCTCTTATTATCTTATATCCATGTAATCATTGTTATTGATTCTCGGTCAATAACAAAGATTAGAAGTATTGTCACAAACCCGAGAATCATCGCTCTTAACTTTCGGTTAATTGCTTGACATCGTGTATTGTCACGTGGATGATTTCCACATCTGTGAAGCACTGCCTTTGACTTCGGTTAATTACTTTGGCTTCATGTATTGTCACGTGGTTAGCGACCACTCCATGATCATGTATTTTTAACTTATGTTAAATACATAATGATCATGTATAGTCACGAACATTGGTTGAGAATATGATTGATTGAGTTGGTTGATTTGTTGTGGATTGATTATCTATGTGTGATTATGACTAATTGTGATTGATTATGACTGATTGATTATGTGATTATGTGATTGTATATGTGTATGATTGATGAAATGGGTGGTTGTGTATTGGATTATATCATACAGGTATTTCTCATGGAATTTCTCATGAAGATCATAAGTTTTATAACCGTTTAAATAAAGCATTTTATAAAACATTTTAAGCATAAACTTTCAAACTCATTTTACTAAAACCTTTTTAAATATAAAAACTTATGATTACTCACCAACTACTTTTGTAGTTGACACTTGATTTTCTTACATGTTTCAGGTGATGGAGACAGTAGGAATGAAGAGAGGATCTCTTCTATTTTGGACATCATCATCATATAGGATCTTGGACTTAGTTAATTAACTAAATTTCTGGCGATTAGAGTTTAGTTAGTTTTAACTAATTCTTTTGTGTAACTGATGTACTTGATTCATGATGAACATGATTTTTGTGTAATTATTTTGGTTGATTAAATGATATATGATGATTTGATTTAGACGCCCACGATGCTTTTGAACAATCTACACATCCCTCGTGGCATCCCGATGATTCCGCCGTCGGTCGGGGTGTTACAGATTGGTATCAGAGCCTGGGTTATAGGGAATAGGTTACTAGAAATGGTGGACCTAGTCTATAACCGTAGGATACCCTAGTATGAATAAATTCATACACTAGTTAGTATATTCAGGATTTCATGCTTATGTGTTTATTACATGTTAATTGAACTCCTGTTATACATCTGATATATATATACTGCTTATTAATTTCTTGCTTACGTGTGCCCTAATGATTCGATAAGGACATGCACGTGGTGTATCGTAAAGGTGGTGGGACGTTGGCTAGGGCAGTTGCGACTGACCCTTACATATGCCCTATATATATACCATTTACGGTACATTAGGTGGATGTCAGTATTGAAGAATGTGGGAACTAACCGTTTGGGAATTTATTTGCTTGGAACTTAATTGTTTATTAATTGCTTGCCTTAGGAATGGTTTTTTTTGAGCTATAAACTCCAGACAAGGACACACTCGTGGTTATACTACAAAGGTGGTGGGACGGTGGCTGGGGCAGTTGTCACACCCCTGCGCCGCGTGCGGAATCCACAGCGCGTGACGTATGATCAGTTGAATCATGCACAAGTATTGAATAAGAACAACCACAATGGATTACTACATTTCATAATGTTTATACAGTTGATTAGTTACAGACAATCTATCCACCAAAAGTAAGACAACTACAGACCCAAAATATAGTTACAAAATAAGACTTCAAACAAGACAAGTAAACAATTAGGATTTAGTGTGTTTCTAATCCATCCTAGAATGTTTCTTCATCTTGTTCTATCTTAGTATGGTCTCCTTAGTTGTCTCTGAGAATGCCTTAAACCTGATTACCTGAAACACGTGAAAAGTAACTGTCAACTACAGACGTAGTTGGTGAGAACAATAGGTTTAAGCATTTGTAAACATGAGTATATGATATAAGACATAGGTAAGTTAAAGCATCATAAGATTCACACGGATAAGCTGTAACCCAAACTAACATCAAGTAAGAAAATGAGTGTAAACAGTCCAATCACTGTTCGCACGACAGCCAATATATCAAGTCCCAAACCACGTTTGGAGTTAGATAATACGTCAGCAGTTTTGATAACCATATGACACCAGACCTGCAGTTGGCTTTTAAAAGCAAATTTAAAAGCCAACTCCATCCTGGATAAGAAAACAATGACACCAGACCTGCAGTTAGCTTTTAAAACAAATTTAAAAGCTAACTCCATCCTGGATAAGAAACAATGTGTCCGCTTTCCCTTGTTGTGATCACCCAGTACTAACGCTAATGAATATGATACTTGATGGGTTTATAAGTTTGTTTACAACAATGGACACCATGTTTTCTGAATCTTACTTTAACCGGATGTGTTAATGTCTTATTGAAAACCTGGATTTAACTCCACGAGTTGAATCCTTTGTTTATGTAACATGAAATGAATCTCTTGATTTGAATACCATGATGTGAACAACTTGACTTGAATACCATGTTTTGAACCAATGAATTTGAGTACCATATTGTGAACCACTTGATTTGATTACCATGTTTTGAACCACTTGTTTTGAATACCATGATGTGATGACCTTGTGTAACAACAAGGTTTAGACAAAAGAGTTTATAAAATCCTTTATCTAAAAGTGTTTATCCTTCAAAAGATCATTTGAGTAAATCTATTATAACACATTTCAAAGAGTCTTTATAAAATCCTTTTTAGTAAAAAGATTCCCATAGTTAATAAATCCTTAAAACAGTTGACGATTTCTTTAAACAATTGATGAATTCCTTGGATTTGTAAGATGAACCTGTAATGTTTATGAAATACACATAACTTGTGTAATGAAACAAGATTGAAATAGCGGTTTTGATCACGTGTTCCACCCCAAAACAGTTATAAAACAGTAAAAGAGGGGCTAAAGTTCTCACCTGTCTGCAGTAGACTCTGAACTAAACAGTTAGCAAGTAGCAAACAGGACTTCTAATTGTTTCCTATAACATTGTAATCATACATAAGATATAGGATTTATAATTGTATAACTTTGATTCATTGATTGACTTGTGTTCACTTGAACTTGTTAAACTTGATTACTTGATTGATCATGGGTTCAAGAAACTTGTGAAATGATCCTTGTGCATAAATCTTATGCATAAAATGATATTTGTTTAAGAATTTGATAACCCTTGATTAATATGATTTATGAAATAATGTTCCAATTGTTTAAATCTTGAGATTGTGACTTGATCTTGTAATTAGGATAAGTTGCAACTTAACCAATTATGACCAATTTCGCATGTACTTAGAGTTTGTGGGCCACACCATGGTCCTTAAGCCCATAAAACTATGATGGCTTAATTATAGGTCCATGGGACCTTATGTCAACTATGGCCCAATTGAACGTGATAATGGGCCAACCAACGTGAATGTAATCTACGTAAAGTTCCAAGGTGTTTTTTGAGCTAGTTGAAGGCCTAATGGACCAACCTAACTCCCTTGGGCTTACCTCACCCCTATGGGCCTTGTATTAATGCAATTGGGCCGAATAGGTTGGAGTTGGGCCGAAAGGAGCGTGAGCTGCCACCTTAGGCAGCGAACCTCCTGGATTCATGCCTAAGGTTCGGCTAAGCTTCGATGGTCATGGTTCGTGGCATGTCTGAGGGCTTGGTTGACTACATGGTTCGGCCAGAAAAGTGACAACACAGGTTCGACTAAAGTGTGAGGGTTCGCAGCTAATGTGGGTCGACCAAAGGTTCGTCCAATATGATGGTAGGTCTGCATGGTTCGCTGCATTACATAAGGCTCGGCAGCTGAATGGTTCGGCAATTGCTTAAATGGTTCGCTAGGGTTTAGCCGAGAAAACCCTGACAGGTTCGGTACTTAAGGGTTCGCGGCATGCATGGGAGCCTGTTGCAGGTTCGTAGACCATTTTAGGGTTCGGCTGGTTGAAGCCGACGAACCATAGATTCGTTCCTGACAGTGGTTCGCCAATGGAGGGTTCGGTTGTCTGTCCAAGGGTTCGGCGATAATCAACGAACTATGCAGGGTTTGTCTTCCTATAGTTCGGCATGGGAGGGTTCGTGGACGGCATGAAGGCTTGGTACAGGTTCGTGAGGTCCCCTAAGGGTTCGGCTGACATTTAACGAACCATGCAGGTTCGTGGCACCTCATTAGGGTTCGGCCAGCTGAGGATGAAGGCTCGGCCGCCCCCTCTTCCAGCGAACCTGTTACCAGCTCCATTGTTCCACCTTGTTCCTTCGATCCAACCACTTTTAGACCATTACTACTTGCAAATCTCAACCTCGAAATGTTGTAGGTTCGACCGAAAATGTGTAGAGTCGGCTAGAACATAGATTTAAACAAACACACTAAAGAAAACCCTAATTTCGTGGACGTTCAAGCACCAATACCTCGATTGTGGCTGGATGAATCTGCGAAATTCTTGTACTTTCGAGTAGAGGATGTCGAGGGCTTCGCGTGGACACCGAGAACACCCAAATCCGTTGAGTAACGAGTGAGATACGATCGTTTAAAGCTTGGTTTTTAGAGAGAGAAAGGGTTGGCCGAATTTCTAGTGAGAGAAAGTGGTGTAGGTGAAATAAATGAGGGTTTAAGCCTTGTTCAAGGCTTTTATAGTCCGGGTGGTATCGGGTTCGTTTCGGTTGCTCGGTTCGCGTTTCCGAAACGTAACGCGTATTTTACGCGGTTTTAATTAAAAATAGATATTAACTCATTAAAATGATGAGTTTCAAAATTGTAAAAATATAAAATAATTAATTTAATTATTTTACTCTTCGTGTGTTGCCGGATCGTTAAACATTCACAATTACGTGTATACCCGCAATCGCGTACGTTTTCCGATCGTATTAAAATATTTAAAGTCGTTTAATCATAATTATAAGTTCAACATTCGTATCATTATGGATCGTCACCCATAACTATACTCAGTCTCGCTTACAGATTACGATTTTTGTTGAATTAATTAAATGTCATAATATTCGTCTCGACACTACGCACTAACACTAACCTGTTACACCGAACGCAGTATATGTATAGGGCTCACTCTCGCTGCCCACCACTGTTTCGATATAACAAGTTACTGTTCTTGCCTAGTGAAATCGACTGTAATTAAATAATACATACTTGTTTTCTGATTACTAAGATCCTGTAACACACAAGCACACATTTTGAACATACGAATCACATTGATGAACTGAACCATGAATAGACACTGTTCTAATACTGTTTACAACTACATGACTATATGCACAAATGTTACAGTCTCCCCTAGTTAAGGGAATTTCGTCCCGAAATTAACTAGCCGAAGATACTGTAAAAAGATGAGGGTACTTAAGCTTCATCTGGTCTTCACGTTCCCAGGTGAACTCAGCACCGCGTTTGCCCTCCCATCGCACTTTCACGATCGGGATACGGCTGCATTTAAGTTTCTTGACCCCATGATCCATGATCTCAACTGGACGTTCTATGAATTGCATGTTATTCTGAATCTGTATCTCTTCCAGTGGAATCTGAACATCATGATCCGCCAAGCATTTCTTAAGATTCGATACATGAAAAGTATCGTGAACATTGCTTAGCTCCACTGGAAGTTTGAGTTTGTAGGCTACGGGACCAATCCGTTCCAGGATCTCAAAAGGTCCAACGTACCTTGGTGCAAGTTTCCCTTTCTTCCCGAATCGGACAACGCCTTTCTAGGGAGAAACTTTGAGTAAGACTCGGTCACCAACTTGGAACTCAAGCGGTTTCCGACGTCGATCAGCATAACTCTTCTGCCGATCTCGTGCGGCCTTAAGCCGTGACTGAATGATTGTGATCTTGTCTGATGTTTCCTGAATGAGTTCTGGTCCTACGACCTGTGAGTCACCAATCTCGGTCCAACAGACCGGTGATCGGCACTTTCTACCATATAGAGCTTCGAATGGTGCACATTGAATGCTCGTATGATAGCTATTGTTATATGAAAACTCAATGAGTGGAAGATGAGTGTCCCAACTTCCACCGAAGTCAATGACACAAGAACGGAGCATGTCCTCAAGTGTTTGGATAGTCCTCTCACTTTGACCGTCGGTTTGGGGATGATACGCCGTGCTAAGATTAACACGCGTTCCCAAAGCCTTTTGCAATGATTGCCAAAAGCGAGAAGTGAAGCGACTATCACGATCAGATATGATTGATGTTGGAGTACCATGACGTGCAATGATTTCGTTGATGTACATTGTGGATAACTTCTCCATCTTGTAATCCTCTCGGATTGGGAGAAAATGAGCAGATTTGGTGAGTCGGTCAACGATCACCCAAATCGAATCGAAACCTCTCGGAGTTCTCGGCAACTTCGTTATGAAATCCATGGAAATTTGTTCCCATTTCCATTGAGGAATTTCAGGTTGCTGAAGAAGTCCCGAAGGCTTTTGATGTTCTGCTTTGACCTTTGAACAAGTAAGACATTTTCCCACGTACAGTGCTATGTCTTTCTTCATTCCTGGCCACCAGTAAGATGTCCTCAAGTCCTGATACATCTTGTCGGCTCCAGGATGAACTGAGTATCGCGACTTATGAGCCTCATCACAGATGAGCATGCGCAATTCTTCAGACTTTGGAATCCACATGCGGCCATTGAGATATAACAACCCATCTGATCGAGGTTCTAGTTTCTTCTCAATGCCACAATCCAAGTCTGTTTTGAGTTGATTATCTGTTACTACTTGTTGTTGTGCAATACGAATCAAGTCTTTCAAGTTTGGTTGTGTGTTGATCTCCATGGCTCTAACACGAATTGGTTTGACTGGTTCTTTGCGACTAAGAGCATCCGCCACCACATTGGCTTTACCCGGATGGTAACGAATCTCACAGTCGTAATCAGTTAGAAGCTCAACCCAACGTCGTTGTCTCATGTTGAGTTCTTTCTGATTGAGAATGTGTTGAAGGCTCTTGTGGTCTGTATATATGACACATTTAGTACCATAAAGGTAGTGTCTCCAAATCTTCAATGCAAAGACCACAGCCCCTAACTCAAGGTCATGAGTAGTGTAATTCTTCTCGTGAACCTTAAGTTGTCTTGAAGCATAAGCAATGACCTTGTCCCGTTGCATAAGTACACAACCGAGACCAAGGTTTGAAGCATCACAGTAGACAATGAAATCATCACTGCCTTCTGGAAGACTAAGGATAGGGGAATTGCATAACTTCTGTTTAAGAAGTTGAAATGCATCTTCCTGTTTCTGTCCCCATATAAACGCTTGACTTTTCTGAGTTAATGTGGTAAGTGGAAAGGCTATCTTAGAGAAGTTTGCAATGAATCTTCTGTAATAACCTGCCAAACCCAGAAATGAACGAATCTCTGTTGGAGTAGATGGAGTAGTCCAGTTCTTAATCGCCTCAATCTTGGCTGGATCTACATGAATTCCATCTTTGTTTATGACATGTCCTAAGAAGTGAACCTCCTTTAGCCAAAATTCACACTTTGAGAATTTAGCATAAAGTTGTTCCTCTCTTAGTAGTTCCAAGACTTTCTTCAAATGATCCTCATGTTCTCGTTCTGACTTGGAATAAATCAGTATATCGTCAATAAAGACGATAACAAACTGATCCAAGTAAGGCCTACAGACTCGATTCATCAAGTCCATGAACACCGCGGGTGCATTGGTCAGCCCAAATGGCATAACCACAAACTCATAGTGTCCATATCGAGTCCTAAATGTCGTCTTTGGTATATCCTCATCATTTACTCTTAACTGATGATACCCGGATCGCAGATCAATCTTAGAGAAGCAAGTTGCTCCCTGTAATTGATCAAACAGATCATCGATCCTGGGCAGAGGATATCTATTCTTGATTGTCAACTTGTTCAACTCACGATAGTCGATGCACATACGAAATGAACCGTCTTTCTTTTTGACAAAGAGAACCGGAGCTCCCCATGGAGAGAAACTCGGTCTTATGAAACCTTTGTCTAAAAGTTCTTGAAGCTGACTAGACAGTTCTTGCATCTCAGACGGTGCTAATCGATACGGTGACTTCGCCACTGGGTTTGCTCCAGGGACGAGATCAATTCTAAACTCCACTTGTCGGACTGGTGGTAGTCCAGGCAAGTCTTCTGGAAATACGTCTGGATAGTCTTTGATAACCGGTACGTCTCCAACTGCTTTCTTGTCAGGTTTCTTTTCCACCACGTGAGCTAAGAATGCATAATATTTCTTCTTCAGATACTTCCTTGCCTTGATGCACGATACAATCTTCAATTCGCGGCAGGGTTTCTCACCGTAGACTATCATCGTTTCGCCGGAAGGTAGGGGAATTCGAATAAGTTTCTCCGAGCATACGATTTCAGCATTATTCTTAGATAGCCAATCCATTCCTACTACAACTTCAAAGCTTCCGAGAGTCATAGGAATGAGATCGATAGAGAAAAGATGGTCATTTAATCTTAGCTCACAAGCATTAATGATGGAATCTACAACTATGGTTTTACCATTCGCTACTTCTACAGTATAGGGAGCAGTAAGTGTGGATAGTTGCATATTAAGAACAGAAGCAGTATGAGCAGAGATAAAGCTTTTATCAGCACCAGTATCAAATATGATAGGAACATAGTGATCATTGATAAGAAATGTACCCGTGATGACTGCCGGCTCTTCACGTGCTTCAGCAGTTCCAATCACAAAAGCACGAGCGGCAGCAGTATTGTTGTTGAGTTTCGGACACTGATTTCTGAAGTGTCCCTCTGCCCCACAATTGTAACAAGCTCTTCCACTTGTAGCAGCAGAAGTTGTGGCAGCAGTTGTTGCAGCAATAAGATGAGCAGATCGACAAGTCGTTGCAAAGTGTCCCATACGCCCACACTTGTGACACTTCTTGCATGGAGTATTGGGCAGGTGATGATACTGGCATTTGGTGCAGAGTGGAAACGGGCCAGTGTACTGCTTTCTGACATTAGCGGGTTGTGGCATAGCAGTGAGGGGAGTAGCATGAGTAGGTGCAGCCGCAGTCAACGCTGCAAAGTTCTTGATTGTCTTTTGTTTCTTCTTCTTATGATGATGCTGTTCAGGCTTTTTGCCTTCTTCAATCTGTGCTCTCTTGAATCCCTTTCGGGTGAGCACACCAGATTTCACATACTCCTCAGTAAGAGTAGCACCAAGTTGGATTGCCGCCTCCAGAGTAGTAGGGTTATTACCCATGACAGTTCCTCTGACAATCAAGGGCA
Source organism: Mikania micrantha (assembly GCA_009363875.1). Classification (NCBI taxonomy): domain Eukaryota; kingdom Viridiplantae; phylum Streptophyta; class Magnoliopsida; order Asterales; family Asteraceae; genus Mikania; species Mikania micrantha. Next base: position 10,433 of record SZYD01002702.1, read on the forward strand.
ACCCTTCAATGTATTTCTCTATCTTGCGGGATAGAGGAGTAACCAGATGTGGTACCAAAATGCACAACTCATGAAAACGAGTTGTATACTTGGCATTTTCGCCACTATCCTGCACCAGATTCCACATCTCCACTTCCAGTTTCTTTAGCTCGTGACGTGGACAAAACTTTTCCACCAGTAAGTTCTTGAATCCATTCCATGGTAAGGCTAGGGCGACTTCGCGTCCTCTGGTGTTCTTCTCAGAGTTCCACCAGGTGAGTGCTCCCTTATGAAAAGCACTTGAGGCCATTTTGACCTTCAGATTTTCAGGGCATCCTGTGAAGTCGAGAATGTCTTCGATGCTTTCTAGCCATTGCAGTAGGCCAGTAGCTCCTTCAGTCCCATAGTACTTAGGAGGCTTAGCATCGTTAAACTGCTTGAAAGTAAAGTTAGCAGTTCCAGAATTGTTGGTGTTTGAATTGTTGGCTGACTCACCCGTACTTCCCCGAAGATTCTGGGTGATATCCGTGACCATGCCAGGAATCACCTCCCGCATATGAACCGCGATAGCTCGGGCAATCTTGTTAATCTCATCATCATTACCGCTTGTCGAACCCCCAGCATTTGGGTCTCGTCGAGGAGGCATTCTATGAATAGAAGCCACAAGTGGGTCAGTAATGAGAATGGATACAATTGAATTTTCATGATAAGGTCAGTAATATATCCATACTACTAGTATTATCATTCAATTGTAATATGATCCAGTACACGTATAAGTTATCAACTTATTTGTATACTTATCATGTGAATATGTACGATGTCTCATGATCTCTCCACCAAACCTACACACTGACACTTTCCCGATATACCGAAAATAGCTTATATATAGGGCTCACTCTCGCTGCCCACCACCGTTTCGGTATACCACGATCATGCCCTTGCTAGCATTTGGCAACACGTTTGTACTGATTTCCATGTGTTTTCCATTGATTAAAAATCCCATGATCTTTGATCGACTTGAACTATGATTGATTCCATGATTGAACTATGATTATGTTATGCGTGCACCTACTAACAGTTGTTAACATGTAGAACTAAGTCATACGTGTTCTACACTTTCCTGTTAACTTATGCCAGTAAGTACTAATGATGTAATCACTTAAGAATTTCACTTAAGGTTTACATTTATGATATGTTCACAACTTGGTTGATTCACCATAATGTCTGGTTCATCCAAGTTTGAATTTCATTATGATTTGATTCACCAATGATTGTTTCCCAGATGATTGTATCCCATGTGTTTTGACTAATGTTCCATGTGTCCAGTTGATCCTGAATCCTCACTCCAAATACAAACGCCGGATTTCCCCTAACATACTGAAATAAGCTTATATATAGGGTAAGCTCTCACCGACCCACCACTTACCTCCACACGTCAGCGTTAATCCGTCGTCTATATTTGAGGCTAAGATTCCAACTGTCGATTGATTATGATTATCCCATGATTTCCTCTTGTTCCTTGATTCTGTTTATGATTGTGTAAACCATGGTCCTTAATTTACTAGAAACTAAGACCTTAGGTTTATGTATATGTGTCCTAGGTTAATCAACCTAGTTTCCCAATACTTAAAGTACTGAGCATAATGATTTCCTGTGAGAACTTCAACTAAAGAATACTGTTACACAGATTCTAAGTTATAAAGTTCCTATGATAATGAACACCTGATAATGATAACAATGATAACAATGACAAGGATTTCAAATCAAGACTCTAAATTAATAGATCTTGACATTTGAATTCCTATAATGAATATGACAAGGATTTCAAATCAAGAATCTAAATTAATAGATCTTGACATTTGAATTCCTATAATGAATATGACAAGGATTTCAAATCAAGAATCTAAATTAATAGATCTTGACTTTTGAATTCCTATACTGAATGTGACAAGGACTTCAGATCAAAGATAACAATCTTTGCCTCTAAATCCCATAATGAATATGACAAGGATCTTAGATCAAAGATACTAAATTAATAGATCTTTGCCTCTAAATCCCATAATGAATATGACAAGGATCTTAGATCAAAGATACTAAATTAATAGATCTTTGCCTCTAAATCCCATAATGAATATGACAAGAAATTCATATCAAAGATACTGAAACTACAGATCTTTGCCTCTGAATTTCTATAATGATCTCTGTGTGAGAATTTCAGATCAAGGATACTAAGAATACAGATCCTTGCCTCTGAAATCCTTAAATGCATATGTGTGAGAATTTAATTCGGTTTCTAAAATTATAGAAGTCCGATTCAAATTCCTTGACTCGATGTCTAATCTTAGAAAAATGTCCCTAAGATCTTTCAAGCTTATTGTAGACTTAATGCTCACTTAAGTTACTTAGATCCTAAGTATCCTCAAGCCTATAGCACTTAGTCCTATTGGGTAGCTTAGGTTATAGTCTAGGTCATTAAACATTGGGTTTTTCCTAGTTCTCTACAACCTTGGCTCTGATACCAACCTGTCACACACCTGCGCCGCGTGTGGAATCCACGGCGCGGTGACGTATGATCAGTTGAATCATGCACAAGTATTGAATAAGAACAACCACAATGGATTACTACATTTCATAATGTTTATACAGTTGATTAGTTACAGACAATCTATCCACCAAAAGTAAGACAACTACAGACCCAAAATATAGTTACAAAATAAGACTTCAAACAAGACAAGTAAACAATTAGGATTTAGTGTGTTTCTAATCCGTCCTAGCATGTTTCTTCATCTTGTTCTATCTTAGTATGGTCTCCTTAGTTGTCTCTGAGAATGCCTTAAACCTGATTACCTGAAACACGTGAAAAGTAACTGTCAACTACAGACGTAGTTGGTGAGAACAATAGGTTTAAGCATTTGTAAACATGAGTATATGATATAAGACATAGGTAAGTTAAAGCATCATAAGATTCACACGGATAAGCTGTAACCCAAACTAACATCAAGTAAGAAAATGAGTGTAAACAGTCCAATCACTGTTCGCACGACAGCCAATAATATCAAGTCCCAAACCACGTTTGGAGTTAGATAATACGTCAGCAGTTTTGATAACCATATGACACCAGACCTGCAGTTGGCTTTTAAAAGCAAATTTAAAAGCCAACTCCATCCTGGATAAGAAAACAATGACACCAGACCTGCAGTTAGCTTTTAAAACAAATTTAAAAGCTAACTCCATCCTGGATAAGAAACAATGTGTCCGCTTTCCCTTGTTGTGATCACCCAGTACTAACGCTAATGAATATGATACTTGATGGGTTTATAAGTTTGTTTACAACAATGGACACCATGTTTTCTGAATCTTACTTTAACCGGATGTGTTAATGTCTTATTGAAAACCTGGATTTAACTCCACGAGTTGAATCCTTTGTTTATGTAACATGAAATGAATCTCTTGATTTGAATACCATGATGTGAACAACTTGACTTGAATACCATGTTTTGAACCAATGAATTTGAGTACCATATTGTGAACCACTTGATTTGATTACCATGTTTTGAACCACTTGTTTTGAATACCATGATGTGATGACCTTGTGTAACAACAAGGTTTAGACAAAAGAGTTTATAAAATCCTTTATCTAAAAGTGTTTATCCTTCAAAAGATCATTTGAGTAAATCTATTATAACACATTTCAAAGAGTCTTTATAAAATCCTTTTTAGTAAAAAGATTCCCATAGTTAATAAATCCTTAAAACAGTTGACGATTTCATTAAACAATTGATGAATCCCTTGGATTTGTAAGATGAACATGTAATGTTTATGAAATACACATAACTTGTGTAATGAAACAAGATTGAAATAGCGGTTTTGATCACGTGTTCCACCCCAAAACAGTTATAAAAACAGTAAAAGAGGGGCTAAAGTTCTCACCTGTCTGCAGTAGACTCTGAACTAAACAGTTAGCAAGTAGCAAACAGGACTTCTAATTGTTTCCTATAACATTGTAATCATACATAAGATATAGGATTTATAATTGTATAACTTTGATTCATTGATTGACTTGTGTTCACTTGAACTTGTTAAACTTGATTACTTGATTGATCATGGGTTCAAGAAACTTGTGAAATGATCCTTGTGCATAAATCTTATGCATAAAATGATATTTGTTTAAGAATTTGATAACCCTTGATTAATATGATTTATGAAATAATGTTCCAATTGTTTAAATCTTGAGATTGTGACTTGATCTTGTAATTAGGATAAGTTGCAACTTAAACCAATTATGACCAATTTCGCATGTACTTAGAGTTTGTGGGCCACACCATGGGCCTTAAGCCCATAAAACTATGATGGCTTAATTATAGGTCCATGGGACCCTTATGTCAACTATGGCCCAATTGAACGTGATAATGGGCCAACCAACGTGAATGTAATCTACGTAAAGTTCCAAGGTGTTTTTTGAGCTAGTTGAAGGCCTAATGGACCAACCTAACTCCCTTGGGCTTACCTCACCCCTATGGGCCTTGTATTAATGCAATTGGGCCGAATAGGTTGGAGTTGGGCCGAAAGGAGCGTGAGCTGCCACCTTAGGCAGCGAACCTCCTGGATTCATGCCTAAGGTTCGGCTAAGCTTCGATGGTCATGGTTCGTGGCATGTCTGAGGGCTTGGTTGACTACATGGTTCGGCCAGAAAGTGACAACACAGGTTCGACTAAAGTGTGAGGGTTCGCAGCTAATGTGGGTCGACCAAAGGTTCGTCCAATATGATGGTAGGTCTGCATGGTTCGCTGCATTACATAAGGCTCGGCAGCTGAATGGTTCGGCAATTGCTTAAATGGTTCGCTAGGGTTTAGCCGAGAAAACCCTGACAGGTTCGGTACTTAAGGGTTCGCGGCATGCATGGGAGCCTGTTGCAGGTTCGTAGACCATTTTAGGGTTCGGCTGGTTGAAGCCGACGAACCATAGATTCGTTCCTGACAGTGGTTCGCCAATGGAGGGTTCGGTTGTCTGTCCAAGGGTTCGGCGATAATCAACGAACTATGCAGGGTTCGTCTTCCTATAGTTCGGCATGGGAGGGTTCGTGGACGGCATGAAGGCTTGGTACAGGTTCGTGAGGTCCCCTAAGGGTTCGGCTGACATTTAACGAACCATGCAGGTTCGTGGCACCTCATTAGGGTTCGGCCAGCTGAGGATGAAGGCTCGGCCGCCCCCTCTTCCAGCGAACCTGTTACCAGCTCCATTGTTCCACCTTGTTCCTTCGATCCAACCACTTTTAGACCATTACTACTTGCAAATCTCAACCTCGAAATGTTGTAGGTTCGACCGAAAATGTGTAGAGTCGGCTAGAACATAGATTTAAACAAACACACTAAAGAAAACCCTAATTTCGTGGACGTTCAAGCACCAATACCTCGATTGTGGCTGGATGAATCTGCGAAATTCTTGTACTTTCGAGTAGAGGATGTCGAGGGCTTCGCGTGGACACCGAGAACACCCAAATCCGTTGAGTAACGAGTGAGATACGATCGTTTAAAGCTTGGTTTTTAGAGAGAGAAAGGGTTGGCCGAATTTCTAGTGAGAGAAAGTGGTGTAGGTGAAATAAATGAGGGTTTAAGCCTTGTTCAAGGCTTTTATAGTCCGGGTGGTATCCGGGTTCGTTTCGGTTGCTCGGTTCGCGTTTCCGAAACGTAACGCGTATTTTACGCGGTTTTAATTAAAAATAGATATTAAACTCATTAAAATGATGAGTTTCAAAATTGTAAAAATATAAAATAATTAATTTAATTATTTTACTCTTCGTGTGTTGCCGGATCGTTAAACATTCACAATTACGTGTATACCCGCAATCGCGTACGTTTTCCGATCGTATTAAAATATTTAAAGTCGTTTAATCATAATTATAAGTTCAACATTCGTATCATTATGGATCGTCACCCATAACTATACTCAGTCTCGCTTACAGATTACGATTTTCGTTGAATTAATTAAATGTCATAATATTCGTCTCGACACTACGCACTAACACTAACCTGTTACACCGAACGCAGTATATGTATAGGGCTCACTCTCGCTGCCCACCACTGTTTCGATATAACAAGTTACTGTTCTTGCCTAGTGAAATCGACTGTAATTAAATAATACATACTTGTTTTCTGATTACTAAGATCCTGTAACACACAAGCACACATTTTGAACATACGAATCACATTGATGAACTGAACCATGAATAGACACTGTTCTAATACTGTTTACAACTACATGACTATATGCACAAATGTTACAGCAGTTGCGACTGACCCCTACATATGCCCTATACATATACCATTTGTAGTATATTGGGGGTCTGTCAGTGTCAGGAACTTAGGATATTGTTAGGACCTTACTAGGAGTGGTTGAGAGGATATGATTGTGGACTGTTGATGATATGTTTGATGGATTGACTCTTGAATGATCATACTTGATGAATATTATAAATTCACTTATGAAATACACAGATTGGACACGTAGGATGCATAGGATTAACAAATGATATGAGCGATTAGTGATATGATAAGGACTTGGGTGATGATATAGACACTTGAGATAATATAAATGCCTAGTGATGATACTAACACTTAGTGATGGTATGGACACTTGACAAGAATCAACTATAGGGAGGATATGAACACTTAGTGACAATAAGAACACTTTGTGATGATATGAACCCTTAATGATGATTATTGACATTGGGATTGATATGGATTTTAGTGAACTTAGACAATTGGGGGAAACTTAATGTCAGGTGAACTTAGACATTAGGTGAACTTAGAAATAGGCAAGCCTACATGACAGGTGAACTTAGACATTAGGCAAACCTAATTGTCCAAGGGAACTAGAGATCACTTCACTCAAAATTATCCTACCAAGGATAAGGTTTGTGAAGTGAGGTTTATGGTGAAATGCATGACACACTCTACACACTAGCAAGGGCATAATCGTGGTGCAATGGAACGGTGGTGGGACGGTGTAGGGGAGATTACGATCTACCTCTGCATATGCCCTATATATAAGCTTGTTGCATTGCATTGGGAGGTTGTCAGTGTTAGTATAGAGTGAGGAATGTATAGGACCTAGGGAATAGTTAGTTAACACTAGTTATGACCAACTAGGACACATAGTAGAGTAATAGGGAATTATGCACATTCTGAGTTTAATGACAGATAGGGGATAAATATAGTTCCTATATGTAATCCTAATTGTCTAATGAACTCATTTAAACATTGTTTGTATGACTTACGTTGTAAACGGTAGTAACATGTTTCTATTTCCTTCAGAAACATGCCGCCTCGCCGTCACAACGGAGATGATACGAACGCTGAGGATGCTAACGGTAATGCCAACCCTGGCATGCAAGAGTTAGCTAACCTCATCACTGGGTTGGTGAATCAGTTGACTCAGGCCAACCAAAACATCAACCAGAATCGAGGTGGTGCAAACCAGACAACTTGCACATTCAAACATTTCAATTCCTACAATCCCCTGAAATTCACGGGTGCTGAATCGGCCACTGGTCTACTGCAGTGGTTCGAGAGTATGGAGAACACCTTCATCAACAGCGAATGTCCCGAGAATCTGAAAGTTCGCTATGCCACCAGTGTTTTCCAAAAGAGAGCATTGACTTGGTGGAATGGGGAAAAACGAACTAGGGGAGTGGATGCTGCCTTAGCACTGACATGGACATAGGTCAAGAATCTGATGACCACTGAATTCTGTCCTAGAAGCGAGATGAGGAAACTGGAGACTGAGTTCTGGGAACTCAAACAAGATAGTGGCGAGAATGTCATCTACAATACTCAGTTTCATGAGTATAGTTTACTGGTGCCTCATATGGTAACACCCTTGGATAGGGCGATTGAGAAATATATCGGCGGGCTGCCGGTACAGATTCAGGATACGGTCTACGGGAGTAATCCCAAAACACTGGAGGCTGCTATCCGTCTATCTGCAACTCTTACTGATAACCACGTGAAGAATGGAACGCTCACTAGGAAAGGATACAAGAAGACTGACACCAAGACTACTGCAAAGGAAGTCACAGCTGAAGTCATGTCTGAAGCTGCTAGCTCGTCCAAAAGCAGCAACAAAAAGAGAAAGAATAGGAACTTCATGGTAACTGTACCTGCTGCGAAGTCTGCGCAACAATCATCAAACAATTCTGCTGCAAGAAATTACACTGGGAACACTCCCCAATGTAACACTTGAAAATATCATCATGCCCCTAACTTGCCGTGTCGCGTCTGCAACAACTGTGGCAAGTTTGGGCACTATGCTAATGTTTGTCGGAGTGCACCGCAAGCACAAAGGATGCAACAAGCACCGCTTGCACTGCCAGCTCCTCATGCACAACCTATTCCAGCTGTACCTATTCGCCAGGTACCTCAAGCACAGGCAAGAGCCTGTTATGAATGTGGTGAAGTGGGTCACTTCAGGAATCAATGCCCAAAGTTGACCGGGAATAATCAAAGGGTGGCAAGAGGCCGGGCTTTTCAACTGAATGCTCCAGCTGCTCAAGCCAACCAGGATGTGGTCAACGGTACATTTCTGATCAACAACTCTTATGCATCTGTCTTATTTGATTCTGGTGCCGATAGGAGTTTCGTTTCATATGATTTTGAATGCTTGCTTGGTAGAACACGTACATACTTAGATAAACCGTTCAATGTGGAGGTGGCTGACGGAAACACTATTGATATTGACACTATTATCGTTGGATGTACGGTGAACTTAAATGATCACGTTTTCCCAATTGATCTCATACCTATACATCTTGGTAGCTTTGATGTTATCATAGGCATGGATTGGTTAGCCACCCACAGAGCGGAGATTGTTTGTCATGAGAAATACATTCGTATTCCTTTAACTTCGGGTGAAACTTTGAGAATATTTGGAGAAACTGCTAGTAAAGGTCTTAAGCTGATGTCTTGCACTAAAGCACATAAGTACCTTAGGAAGAAATGTATAGCTTTCTTAGCACACATTGTGGAGAAGAAAGAGAAAGAAAAGCGAATTGAAGATGTTCCGGTGATACGAGATTTTCCAGAAGTCTTTCCAGACGATTTGCCGGGTCTTCCACCAGAACGCCAAGTTGAGTTCCGGATCGACTTAGTACCTGGTGCGAACCCAGTTGCCAAAGCTCCCTACAGACTTGCGCCTTCGGAGTTGCAAGAGTTGGCGAGCCAGTTGCAAGAACTTACCGATAAAGGATTCATTCGTCCGAGCCATTCACCATGGGGTGCACCGGTCCTATTTGTCAAGAAAAAGGACGGGTCATTCCGAATGTGCATCGATTATCGCGAATTGAACAAACTCACAATTAAGAATCGATATCCACTGCCGCGCATCGATGATCTCTTCGATCAGCTTCAAGGCTCGGCATGGTTTTCAAAGATCGATCTTAGGTCTGGGTATCATCAGCTTCGCGTACATGATGATGATATTCCCAAGACAGCTTTTAGAACCAGATATGGCCATTATGAATTTTTGGTAATGCCTTTCGGCCTTACCAATGCACCTGCGGTTTTCATGGATCTCATGAACCGTGTTTGCAGGCCATACTTGGATAAATTTGTGATTGTATTCATTGATGATATTCTGATCTATTCAAAGACCAAGGAAGAACACGAGAAACACCTCAAATTGGTTTTGGAGATCCTAAGAGAAGAGCGACTGTATGCCAAATTCTCTAAATGTGAATTTTGGCTTAAGGAAGTTCAATTCTTGGGGCACATAGTCAACGAATACGGTGTTCACGTGGATCCTGCAAAGATTGATGCTGTGAAGAATTGGAGTACACCGAAGACACCCACGGAGATTCGATCATTTCTCGGACTTGCCGGTTACTATCGGCGGTTCATATCGAATTTCTCCAGGATTGCTGTCCCTCTCACTTCTTTGACTCAAAAGAATAAACCTTATGAGTGGGGAGCAAAGCAGGAAGAGGCATTTCAGACTTTGAAGCAGAAACTCTGTGATGCTCCTGTCTTGACATTGCCCGATGGAAATGACGATTTTGTTGTTTACTGTGATGCATCCAACCTGGGTCTCGGTTGTGTTCTCATGCAACGGGGAAAGGTCGTGGCTTATGCATCAAGGCAACTGAAGATTCACGAGAAGAACTACACTACACACGACTTGGAACTTGGTGCAGTCGTGTTTGCCTTGAAGATATGGAGACATTATCTTTATGGCACTAAGTGTGTGGTATTTACTGATCACAAGAGTTTGCAACATATTCTAAATCAGAAAGAGCTCAATATGAGACAACGGAGATGGGTTGAACTGTTGAATGATTATGACTGTGAAATTCGTTACCATCCTGGTAAAGCGAATGTAGTAGCAGACGCGCTCAGTCGCAAGAGTCAAGTTCAAATCCATAGTGTCCGAGTGCACACTAACCTCCGAAATGATGTTCTCACAGCCCAACAACACTCATTAGCTCAAGATAATTTGAAGAATGAGATGTCTTGCGGGGCTGAAATCTTATTGGAAACTAAGGATGACGGTTTGATGTATTATTTGAATCGGTTGTGGATACCGAACAGGGGTGATCTTAGAATGATGATTATGGATGAAGCTCATAAGTCTCGTTACTCAATCCATCCAGGTTCTGACAAGATGTATCAAGACCTTAGGGGCTTGTACTGGTGGCCTGGAATGAAGAAGGATATTGCTGAATATGTGTCTAAATGCCTTAACTGTGCCAAAGTCAAGGCCGAACATCAGCGACCTTCGGGATTGTTATTACAACCAGAGATACCGATGTGGAAGTGGGAGAATATTTCCATGGATTTCATTACTAAACTCCCACGAACCACAAACGGTAAAGATAGCATTTGGGTTATTGTTGATAGATTGTCTAAGTCGGCTCATTTCTTACCGATACGCGAAACTTACCCTGTGCGGAAGTTAGCTCGTATCTACATTGATGAAATCATTAGCCGACATGGTATTCCCCTAAGCATAATATCGGATCGTGATGCCCGTTTCACGGCACGATTTTGGGAATCACTTCATGAAGCTTTTGGAACAAGACTGGATCTTAGCACCGCTTATCATCCTCAAACGGAGCGAACGATTCAGACATTGGAAGACATGTTAAGGGCTTGTGTCATCGATTTCGGTGGCAATTGGGATAGCCATCTACCATTGGTTGAGTTCTCGTATAACAACAGTTATCACGCGAGCATTGGTATGGCACCGTTTGAAGCTCTTTATGGCAGGAAGTGTCGGTCACCTATTTGTTGGACCGAAGTCGGCGATTCGCAGATTACTGGTCCAGAGATTATTCAGGAAACGACTGACAAGATCCGCCAGATCCGCGACAATCTGTTAGCTGCTCGCAGCAGACAGAAGAGTTACGCAGATAAACGAAGAAAACCTCTAGAGTTTGAAGTGGGAGATATGGTATTGCTTAAAGTGTCGCCTTGGAAGGGCGTTGTTCGGTTTGGGAAGAAGGGGAAACTTGCTCCACGATACGTTTGCCCTTTTAAGATCCTTGAACGGATCGGGAAGGTTGCTTACAAATTGGAACTTCCTCCTGAACTTAGTAATGTGCATCCGACGTTTCACGTGTCCAATCTAAGAAAGTGCTTAGCTGATCAGGATCTTCAGGTACCACTCGATGACATCCGCATCGATGATACCATGCACTTTGTTGAAAAACCAGTGGAGATAATGGATCGGGAGATTAAACAACTCAAACGCAGTAGAATTCCAATTGTCAAAGTACGTTGGGAATCGAAGCGGGGTCCAGAATTCACATGGGAGCGGGAAGATCAGATGAAGCTTAAGTACCCACATTTATTTACTACGGTCACCCCAAGTTGAATTTCGGGACGAAATTCCTTTAACTAGGGGAGACTGTAACATCACTGTACTTTCGATTGTCCGTACGTCCGTACATCCGTACGAATGTACTGTTACTACCGGAGATTTATTACTTATTAATGATTTTGAATTAATGATTGACATTACTGATATTATCACTGTTGCTGGTATACATGATTATAATTTATTATACGCATAAACCACGGGAAGTTTAGTTGTAATACAACCAAACAGACCCGTAGTGTTTATCGCGGTTACTTATCACTGATAATGATGGATTATTGGGTTGAGGATGATTTGTGATGGAACTGGGAGTTTGTTGGAGTCTGGTTACTAAACGTAGTCAAGGACCCATGGTCATGGTTTATCGAAATAGCGGTGGGACGGTGGCTAGGGCAGTTGCGACTGACCCTTACATATGCCCTATATATATGCATATTTCGGTCTATCATGGATGTGTCAGTGACTAGGGTTTAATGAGGTTTTGGTTTGGGAGTTTAATATTTAGGGTAATAAATAATGGGAATTAATTACGCGAAGTGAGGTTACGATCGTCATTTAAACGCGAATGTTGATTCAGAAACATTAACTTAATAATGTATTCGCGTGGGTGACGATTCATGCGAATATAATTATTAAGAATAATATTCTGAAACAATATTCCATAAATCGTAAATCAAATCGAAATACGATACGAGCGTAGGATTCGAAAAGGTGACGATCTTTACGAATACGTACGCGAGTAACGCATTTCGACGAGATAATTAAATAATATCTAACGATATTAAATTATTAAACGAAAACCTAAAATGTTTATTAGGAATCACAACCTAAACTGGAATAATTTAATTTACCAAATAATTATTTAACAATAATGTAACGAAAGCGATTTCCGACATAATTTATTTAAAAACTTATTTTAATTAAACAAAACTAATTTATTTAAAACGATTTATTGTTTAAATATGTTACGTTAAAGAAACGAGCATGTTATTACATTTCACGCGTATGAAACGAGAACTGTTACGAGGCAAAGATTATTTAGAAATCATGATAATTAATGAAACCATATTATTATTTAAACACTTTGTATTAAATATTCTTAATGAGAGAAAACCGAGTTTTTATGACGTTGTATCGCGTAATAAACGAGACCGAGCACACAAGGATCGACCGGACTATAAAAACCATGTATTCTTCTTCTTCCTCATTTTGAAAGAACACCCACTCTCTCTCTACACTCTTAATTTCGTCACTTTCTCTCTCTATACCTTCTCTCTAACATATCTCGTTCGTTACTCGACGGATTCAAGAGATTTTGGCGTCCACGCGTTCGTATGAACGAGAGCTACAAGTAGATACGAAGAAATCTTGCATTTGAGCGCTGGTTCGAGGTAAATCTGATGTTTATTATTCGGTTTTGTAGTAGATCATGAACTCTATAACTTGTTGAAACTTTAACCGAGCTAGAACACCTAAAAACACAAAAACGAACCAATCTGAGTTTGGGGAGACCATGGATTAACCTACAGCAGGTGGAAATCGATGGGTATGATGATGGGGATCTATGAGTTGCAGGGTTCGTGGGTGAGTGCTGCTGGCCGAAGCTAGGTGGTCGGCCGAACCCTGTGCAAGGCCCGAACCCTTCATCACATGATCATCAGTTGCAGCGAACCTGCCGTGTCTGGTCACGAACCTTGGGGTCACGAACCCTTGGGGTGGCCGAACTATAGTACTGGGACGAACCCTGCAAATTGCGGCTGCCAAACCACCTGCAGCCTCACGAACCATCTAGCTGGCCACGAGCCTATGATGTAAACATACATGCAGCGAACCATCGGCCGAAGTGTTGATGCAGCCGGACCTTCTTGTTCCAGCCAAACCTTCACGAGCCTTAATATCCAACCTAGCCGAACCCTAGCACCTCTAGGAACCCACGAACCCTACTTCTATTGAGGGCCGAACCTTGGGCTTAAACCTAAAGGGTTCGCTGCCCCATAAGGTGTATAATTTAGTTTTCATTTAATCAAGAGTTTAAGGACCAATAAATGACATGTTTAGATATATATAAGTATATACATGTACATGCATGCATGGGCACATCCAACCGCCACCTTTTCTCTCTCTTGACACAAGTTTCTATTTTCTTAAATACTATGAATTAAATATGTGTTGAATTGATAGAAGAGGGTCATATCTCGCATGGTTATGTAAAAACACTTTTATTAAACTGAGAGGTGTAATGAAGTAAGCTTAGATGGTGGTTTGAATGGAGTCATGCATGTGGGAACAAGTATATGTGTAGTAAAATCATTATCATAATATATACCTACTTAGGGGTGCATACCAATGATCTTAAGACTTGTTCATCATTGAGTAATGATAAAAGATGTATCAAGAAAGAATAAACTTTGAGACGAATATAAATAAAACCTTAAGTGTAACAACTTAACTTAGGAAAGTAAACTAAGTTAAGAATATATCTAATGATTTTGAGTAAACACTTATGGGTAATTAAATTAATGGTGATGCCAATACTTATGAACACGACCACACGCTATTTTCAGATCTTTAAGTTGCTTTGAGTTATCTACGCGAGCGCGCATTATAAGAGAACACTGATTCTAAGGACTTCAGGTGAGTTTTCATAACCTCCCTTTCTTTTAAACTGTTTGTTTTAAAAACTCGGAGGTGAAGCATGTATACCAAATTAAATAACATTTTGATAACTCAAGGTTAATACCTGTTTATCAATATGATATTCACATTTGAAATTATCATTATTAATGGATTATCTCTTATTATCTTATATCCATGTAATCATTGTTATTGATCTCGGTCAATAACAAAGATTACAAGTATTGTCACAAACCCCGAGAATCATCGCTCTTAACTTCGGTTAATTGCTTTGACATCGTGTATTGTCACGTGGATGATTTCCACATCTGTGAAGCACTGCCTTTGACTTCGGTTAATTACTTTGGCTTCATGTATTGTCACGTGGTTAGCGACCACTCCATGATTCATGTATTTTAACTTATGTTAAATACATAATGATCATGTATAGTCACGAACATTGGTTGAGAATATGATTGATTGAGTTGGTTGATTTGTTGTGGATTGATTATCTATGTGTGATTATGACTAATTGTGATTGATTATGACTGATTGATTATGTGATTATGTGATTGTATATGTGTATGATTGATGAAATGGGTGGTTGTGTATTGGATTATATCATACAGGTATTTCTCATGGAATTTCTCATGAAGATGATAAGTTTTATAACCGTTTTAAATAAAGCATTTTATAAAACCATTTTAAGCATAAACTTTCAAACTCATTTTACTAAAACCTTTTTAAATATAAAAACTTATGATTACTCACCAACTACTTTTGTAGTTGACACTTGATTTTCTTACATGTTTCAGGTGATGGAGACAAGTAGGAATGAAGAGAGGATCTCTTCTATTTTGGACATCATCATCATATAGGATCTTGGACTTAGTTAATTAACTAAATTTCTGGCGATTAGAGTTTAGTTAGTTTAACTAATTCTTTTGTGTAACTGATGTACTTGATTCATGATGAACATGATTTTTGTGTAATTATTTTGGTTGATTAAATGATATATGATGATTTGATTTAGACGCCCACGAGCTTTTGAACAATCTACACATCCCTCGTGGCATCCCGATGATTCCGCCGTCGGTCGGGGTGTTACAATCTGGGGTTTTCAGCTGCAAAAATCACAATAACTTTCGATTTAGACCAGATCTAAGCACCAAATTTGCTACAGAACATCAAGACATGATTACCAACCAATTGGAAGAAATTATTTGACAAACCAACCACAAAAACCCACGGATTTTCAATGAAACAGTGACTTGGAAGGCAAGAAACTTAGGGTTTTCGCAGATCTCGAACAAGCTGTCAAAGATATGAAGATTTGGAATGGAAATCAAGCAGAATCAACAACCAGGGCTCTGATACCACTTTGTAGGACCAACTAGGAGCCCGGAAACAACCCGGTTCCAATGGGGATATGCTCGACAGCCTCTGGAATAGTGCGGAATCCTATTCCAGGGTTTTCCAATCGAAACCAACAACAAATGTGACATCCAGTACCAGATCGTCCGGCAAGTCCGTACGGTAGGTGTACTTTCACTATTTACTATGTGTAAATACAGGTACATGAACAGTGTTTGTGATAACAGAAGTCCGAATACAAGTAACAGTTGTACGTATTTAAGTGAAAACTTTAATACAGTAAGTACAAAAATTCACGATAAACAACAATAGGTTGTAAGTATTTAGGTGAAAAACCTAAGTACACTTAATACAACGAATCCAGAGAAACAACAGTGCACACGTAAACAACAAGAACATGTCGGTTGCGATCTGAGATCCATAGATGACAGAAATCAGATGGCAGATGATTCAGTACGAAAACAAAGTGAAAACAGGAAGTTTAGTTGAGTCTGTCAGTGAGGAAACACAATTCAAACACAATTACAGTGTTATTTCAGAATAACGAACTGACAGTGTGTTTGCGTGGATGACGATTCACACAAACATATCTGTGAGTTTAGAGTTTTGAGATAATGAATGAAAAGTAGAAAACAAAAGTCGGAAAGCAAAACCATCGTCGTGTTCGTTCGGGTGACGATTCGAACGAAAACACGCGAAGGTGACGCGTTTCGACGAAACGAAAACGAAAACGACACGAACGACAGTAATTTAAAAAAATAAAACATTTTAATGTTTTACAATTTTGAAACTCGTCAAAAATAAATGAATAAACTCTTTTATTTAAAACGTGTAAAACACGCTCGCAACATTACAGAAACGTAACGAAAACGCGAACCTGGCAACCGAAACGAACCCGAATACCCACGGGGTATTTAAAGCCTTAAAATGAGGCTTTCCCTCATTTTTACCTCATCTTCCTCACACACAAACCCTAATCCTGGTTTCGGAGCCCCACCACCATTTCTCACCTTCAAACCTTCATATCTCCCTCAATACTCAACCAAATCCTTCCATCTTTGGACCAAATCGAAGCTCTTGACCTCTACTACACGAAAGTACAACCGGTCTAGAGCCAAATCCATCGGAAACTGAGGTATGAGACTGAGAAGGTCACGAAAATTAGGGTTTTCACCCATTTTATTCGGCCACACCTCTAGACCGGTTCTAGACTTCCCCTTGCATGCTACCACCATAGAACACCACCACCAAGCTTGACCGACCACTGGTTCGAACCCTTGGGTGGATCTGGGCGGCTGCCAACTGAATGGCTCATTCGGTCGAAGAAGCGGGAAGAGTATGAGCAAGGCCAACTAACTAACCCCATTCAACCTTCATACTCACACGGTCGAGCACACCATTCGGCTAACCCAAGGCTTCTTTGCCCTGACTCATTCGGCAGCCACATCATTCACTAGATAAGGACATTCGGTCGAACCATGGAGCCTACACACCCTTGATTCGGCCAACACACCCCCCGTTCGGTTGAGACTAGGTCATTCGATCATCACATCCGCCATCAACCTCATTCGGCCAAACATGAGCTTCAAACGACCACTTTTTCTTTCGGCCCACGCCCCCACACAGGCTGTTTCGTCGGCCCACTGTAGGTTCAGGCCCAACATGCCTTGATTGGCCCACAGATCACTTGAACAATGACCACCAATATTCGGCCCATCCCACTACTTGAGCCCAACAATGAACCAACCATAACAGCTTGGCCCAGATTTAATGTGATTGATCCATGAAGCTGATTAGGCCCACGGACTTGGCCCAGGACCTGCTGTTGCGGCCCACTTTCAGTACTTTGGCCCACTAACATATTATTCGGCCCAATTTATTAAAATGGGAGATATACACTTGGATAAATCATAAGGGATTATTCACGAAATTGGATTTACAAATTTAATTTTTATTACAAAATGGTGGACTTTGAGTTCAAGGATCTCATAAGATCTAAAATACTAAGTTTTATCAAAAAGTGATAAATATAATGACAAGTTAAAATAAAGTTGGATATAATGTCAATAAAAAAGTGTGTTAACTTTAAGTTAACTAGACTAAGGATTTTTTTTAAAATAAAATCTAAAGTCAAAGTCAATGATTATAAATAATTATTATGGGCAAGGTGACTCGACACGAAAAGGATAAAATAAAGTAAAACGTAAACAAATGACAAAATATACCAAGCTTAACCTAACATGATTCAGTATTAGGATAACTTTGAAAAATTTATCAAGGGCCAAATAATAACCGAGACTTAAGGGTGTTAGCCAAATCTAGGGCTAACACCTACACACACGCTCGAACACATACAAACTACAATTACTAGCTACGAACAACTTGTAAACAATACAGGACCGTGAATACAACAACAGAACAACGAAGAGCGCGTGCATTCTTGTTTAGGCTAAGTCAACTACAACCATGACAAGGTGAGTTCATATGCCCCTTTTCTTTAATCTTAACTGATTTTAAACTCTCGGGGCTGAGAACCATGCTTTACTTTTATTTATTTAAAAGTTTTGCTTAACATGATGCTATTACTTTGATTTTAGATAATATTAAATTGCTTATTATCGCTTATCATTGTATGCATGCTTGTTTGATCATGATATGACATAGACAACTAAGATGACTATGATAAGATAATTTCATAAATCATCTACACAATAGAATAACGTAGTTGTAAGACTCTATCTTACAACACTTAATTATTCTTACAATAATAGATGATCACGAGTGAGCATGATGACAATAACAACAACAAACATGAATGATATGAAGATAATATATCTTCATAATATCATTTAACACCAGAGTTAGCTAAGTGAAATAAGACAAGTTCTTTTAACACTCAACTTATAACTCGATGCATACCACTAGATAACATGTAACAAGTATCATCCACCACCTGAGTCGACTAAGTGTGGTAAGATTAGTTCTTACCACAGCCTAGTGACAATAGGGTGACTATATGGAATAACAAAGAATGATATTCATGATGACATACCTTTATGATGATGACATTGTTCACCACTAATACTAACGATGTGTAATAAGACTAGTTCTTATCACATATGGTTAAAACTAAAAACACTTATCACTAAGAACAGATGACATATGAGACTAGTACTTGTGATATCAAGGGTGACATCAGGAAAACCAAATTCCAAGATGTCATTCCCCATACATGCTAACATTATATTATAAGACTCGATCTTATAACACCATGATTGTACTATAGTGAAACCTATGAATCTATACCGGTAATACCTATGAGACTAAAAGGTGACAGTCTTAGGGTTGGGTTAGATCCGATTTGTGTGAGACCATGAATTTGTGACTACGTGATTAGAAGGTGATATCTATATGAATTTATGCAATATGAGTCTATATGTGCCTTTGTGATGAGATTATATGAGCCTATGTGATGAGACTATATGAGACTATGTGATGAGACTATGTGATAAGACTATATGAGACTATATGAAACTATATGAGACTATATGAGACTATTTGATGAGACTATATGAGACTCTGTGATGAGACTATGCGATGTGACTATATGAGACTTTATGAGACTATGCGATGGGACTATGTTATGAGACTACATGAGACTACGTGATGAGACTAGGTGAAATCAAGTGAGGAATAGATGGGTATCCATAGTTGTATTGCAAGTAGTGTTAAATCCTGTTAAGCGTGTGGTGGGATGGTGTCTGGGCGGGTCATAGGCTCGACCCTTTCGTATGCCCTATATATAAGCATGCTTGATTAGGTGAGATAGTATTTGTAAGCATAACTATGGAGAGGACATTGTGGGACACAAATGAGACAATTATCAATAAAACATAGGAGAAACATTATCGCTAGGAATAACAAATAGGGTGAATACATGTGAGATAGAGATGGATCTTCATAGTTGTATTGCAAATGGAGTTAAATCCTGTTAAGCATGTGGTGGGATGGCGTCTGGGCGGGTCGTAGGCTCGACCCTTTCGTATGCCCTATATATAAGCATGCTTGATGGGATTGAAACTCTACTTGTAGATGTAACTATGGAGAGGACATAATGCGAGACAAATGAATCAAACATTACAATAATCATATGAAACATTGTGACTGTGCTTGTGAACTTTCCAGGTTTTCAATTATCAAACTTATGAACTCACCAACCTAGTGTTGACTTTGTTTAATTGCATGTTTTCTCAGGTGATGAACAGGTTTAGTCACCAAGCATCAGGAACATAGCTAGTGGACTTTTAGAAGACCTAGCTACATTTTGTGTCGAATATGTTTTGAATGACATAACAGTGAATCATATTTTGTAAATCTTGTGCAGAAACAAGATAGAAACCCAATGATTCTTCTTGGCAGAATTACTTAGTAAATTATGAACATAACAATGTAATTTAACTTTGTAATTCTGTAGTAATGTCATATTAGCATTTCTTATTTATATACCATATGTCATGTGAACAATCTGATCATTTCGATTATTAAACGATATCGCGCCTCGAGAACTTTCCGCCCGACGGGAAAATCGGTTTAGCTAGCCGGCTCGGGGTGTGACAGATTGGTATCAGAGCCATGGTTATAGAAAAATATAGGCCATATTACTTAAACGGTTTGGCCTAGACTATAACCTAGGGACCCTCATGTAGAAATTATACATCAAAGGATTTCATTGCATATGTCTTATGCTTCTAATCACCGCACTAACCGATTTTCTTTCGGTTATGGTCAGAATGCCGCCACGATGACAACCACCTGCTATACTGCCGCCACCACCGCAAGACTTGGCACCACACTCATCTACACCTTCACCTGCTGAGTCTCCTACACCTCCACCTCCTCCTCCGCCACCACCTGTTCATCAGTTGGATCCGGCTACCGTGGCACTGGCCACCCTTCTGACTAGCCAATTGAGGGATGTGATTCCCGAGATGATGAACAGGATCAACACCAACAACAGCAACAACGTTGCCAACTCATCTGGAGAAGGCAGTGGCAATACCAGGCAGCATCAGGACTACTCCTACAAGAACTTTGTAGGATGCAAGCCACCTACTTTCAGTGGCAATGAGGGGGCTGTTGGCTTGATCCAATGGATCGAGAAGATGAAAACGACCCTCGACATCAGCGGTTGTCCTGATCAACACAAAGTGAGGTATGTTGTAGGCTCGTTCGACAAACGTACGCTGACCTGGTGGAATGCGCAGGTACAGACCAGGGGACGAGATGAGGCACTGTCTATGTCTTGGCAGGAATTCAAGGTCTTGTTGAGGGGCGAGTTTTGCCCCATAAACGAATTGAAGAAGGTTGAGACAGAGTTGCTCAATCATGTTATGGTGGGAGTTAGACATCTGGCCTACACCACAGGATTCCACGAGCTAGCGACATTGACACCAGATATAGTGCCAACACAGGAGAAACAAATTGAGCGGTACGTCGGTGGACCACCGGCCTGTATTCAGGGACATGTGATTGTTGCTCACCCCACTACCCTAGAGATGGCTGTTACACTGTCAGCAACATTAACTGATGTAATGGTTGCCTCGGGGGCACTGAAGGAGGAAGCTGATGTAGCAAAGACTGAAACATCAAGGAAGCCGGATGAACATCCGGCTAAGAAACAGAAAGTGCTCAAAAACTATGCTGGGACCACACCAGCCCTTAGAGCACCACAACCACCACCACTGCAAGTCAAGAAGTCATATGATGGCGCGGCTCCTGAATGCAACAACTGTCATTTTCACCATCATCTTGGGACCCCGTGCAGACACTGCACTGGGTGCGGGAGATTGGGACGTTGGGTTGATCACTGCAGGAATCCAACTCCCCAGGACAGAAACAACAATGCAGCGATGATGGCTGTTGCTAATGACAACAACTCTTGCTACACATGTGGCAAACCTGGACATCTCTCAAGGGACTGTCCCAAGAGAATCCCACCAAAGGCACCGGTAGCTAGAGGACGGGCCTTTCAAATTGGAGCGGCTGCTGCACGCCAGGACACAGACACCAACACTGGTACACTTTTTAATTAAAATCCTTGCAGTTATATATTTTTATACTAGCATGGATTATCGTTTGCCTCTTTAAAGTTATTTTATAACTTACTCATATTGGGACAACTCTAGAATACCTCTTACACTATTTTGGTAGTTGGAGGTAAACAAGTATAAATGACATGAACATACTGTTCACTTACTTTTAGTGAACAAACACATACTATGGAATTCAAGTCAAAGGACACAAGTAGTGTCAACATCACCATCAGAACGGATGCTTTACCCCTAATGGGGCTGAAGTTATCTGAACCGTTAAAACCTTCTTCACGTCATTACAGTGAACAACAAATATGCATTCATAAATCTCATTAGTGGGGTACGAAACCTCACGAATAGATGCATCACAATTGTTTTACCGGACAATATATGGATCCATTTCAACAAGGGGAGGAATGAGAGGTTCCTTCTGACAAGAAATAACACGCGATCACAAGGAACATAATGAATGCAAAGAACCATGAAGTGGTTGGAACCACTCGAGATACCACGATGGGAGTGTACACAAACACCTATGGAGTATGATGCCAAGCTACCACACACTTCCAATGGACTTGATGTTCTTGAATTGACGAAATTGAGTCTACTCATTTCATAACTATACACAAAAGCCTAGGCTCATTGAGAGGGACTAGGTCGCACAACAACATCATCTTTTCGAGGAACCTCGGACAAGTAACAGTTGTACGTATTTAAGTGAAAACTTTAATACAGTAAGTACAACAATTCACGATAAACAATAGGTTGTAAGTATTTGGGCGAAAAACCTAAGTACAGTTAATACAACGAATCCAGAGAAACAACAGTGCACACGTAAACAACAAGAACATGTCGGTTGCGATCTGAGATCCATAGATGACAGGAATCAGATGGCCGATGATTCAGTATGGAAACAAAGTGACAGCAGGAAGTTTAGTTGAGTCCGTCAGTGAGGAAACACAATTCAAACACAATTACATTGTTATTTCAGAATAACGAACTGACAGTGTGTTTGCGTGGGTGACGATTCACACAAACATATCTGTGAGTTTAGAGTTCTGAGATAATGACTGAGAAGTAGAAAAAAAAGTCGGAAAGCAAAACCATCGTCGTGTTCGTTCGGGTGACGATTCGAACGAATACTCGCGAAGGTGACGCGTTTCGACGAAACGAAAACGAAAACGACACGAACGACAGTAATTTAAGAAAATAAAACATTTTAATTTTTTACAATTTTGAAACTCGTCAAAAATAAATGAATAAACTCTTTTATTTAAAACGTGTAAAACACGAGCGCAACATTACAGAAACGTAACGAAAACTCGAACCGAGCAACCAAAATGAACCCGAATACCCACGGGGTATTTAAAGCCTTAAAATGAGGCTTTCCCTCATTTTTACCTCATCTTCCTCACACACAAACCCTAATCCCGGTTTTGGAGCCCCACCACCATTTCTCACCTTCAAACCTTCATATCTCCCTCAATACTCAACCAAATCCTTCCATCTTTGGACCAAATCGAAGCTCTTGACCTCTATTACACGAAAGTACAACCGATCTAGAGCCAAATCCATCTGAAACTGAGGTATGAGACTGAGAAGTTCACGAAAATTAGGGTTTTCACCCATTTTATTCGGCCACACCTCTTGACCGGTTCTAGACCTTCCTCTTCGAGTCTTACACACCTAAAACATACCCTTGCATGCTACCACCATAGAACACCACCACCAAGCTTGACCGACCACTGGTTCGAACCCTTGGGTGGATCTGGGTGGCTGCCAACTGAATGGCTCATTCGGCCTAAGAAGGGGGGAAGAGTATGAGCAAGGCCAACTAACTAACCCCATTCGACCTTCATACTCACACGGTCGAGCACACCATTCGGCTAACCCAAGGCTTCTTCGCCCTGACTCATTCGGCAGCCACATCATTTGCAGGATAGGGACATTCGGTCGAACCATGGAGCCTACACACCATTGATTCGGCCAACACTCCTCCCGTTCGGTTGAGACTAGGTCATTCGATCATCACATCCGCCATCAACCTCATTCGGCCAAACATGAGCTTCAAACGACCACTTTTTCTTTTGGCCCACACCCCCACACAGGCTGTTTCGTCGGCCCACTGTAGGTACAGGCCCAACATGCCTTGATTGGCCCACATATCACTTGAACGATGACCACCAATATTCGGCCCATCCCACTTCTTGAGCCCAACAATGAACCAACCATAACAGCTTGGCCTAGATTTAATGTGATTGATCCATGAAGCTGATTAGGCCCACGGACTTGGCCCAGGACCTGCTGTTGCAGCCCACTTTCAGTACTTTGGCCCACTTACATATTATTCTGCCCAATTTATTAAAATGGGAGATATACACTTGAATAAATCACAAGGGATTATACACGAAATTGGATTTACAAATTTCATTTTTCTTACAACATGGTGGACTTTGAGTTCAAGGATCTCATAAGATCTAAAATACTAAGTTTTATCAAAAAGTGATAAATATAATGACAAGTTAAAATAAAGTTGGATATAATGTCAATAACAAAGTGTGTTAACTTTAAGTTAACTAGACTAAGGATTTTTTTAAAATAAAATCTAAAGTCAAAGTCAATGATTATAAATAACTAATATGGGCAAGGTGACTCGAGACGACAAGGATAAAATAAAGTAAAATGTAAACAAATGACAAAATATACTAAGCCTAACCTAACATGATTGAGTATTAGGATAACTTTGAAAAATTTATCAAGGGCCAAATAATAACCGAGACTTAAGGGTGTTAGCCAACTCTAGGGCTAACACCTACACACATGCTCGAACACATACAAACTACACTTACTAGCTACGAACAACTTGTAAACAATACAGGACCGTGAATACAACAACAGAACAACGAAGATCGCGTGCATTCTTGTTTAGGCTAAGTCAACTACAACCACGACAAGCTGAGTTCATATGCCCCTTTTCTTTAATCTTAACTGATTTTAAACTCTCGGGGCTGAGAAACATGCTTTACTTTTATTTATTTAAAAGTCTTGCTTAACATGTTGCTATTACTTTGATTTTAAATAATATTAAATTGCTTATTATCGCTTAACATTGTATACATGCTTGTTTGATCATGACATAGACAACTAAGATGACTATGATAAGATAATTTCATAAATTATCTACACAATAGAATAACATAGTTGTCAGACTCTATCTTACAACACTTAATTATTCTTACAATAATAGATTATCACGAGTGAGCATGATGACAATAACAACAACAAACATGAATGATATGAAGATAATATATCTTCATAATATCATTCAACACCAGAGTTAGCTAAGTGAAATAAGACAAGTTCTTATAACACTCCACTTATAACTCGATGCATACCACTAGATAACATGTAACAAGTATCATCCACCACCTGAGTCGACTAAGTGTGGTAAGATTAGTTCTTACCACAGCCTAGTGACAATAGGGTTACTATATGGAATACCAAAGAATGATATTCATGATGACATACCTTCATGATGATGACATCGTTCACCACTAATACTGACGATGTGTAATAAGACTAGTTCTTATCACATATGGTTAAACCTGAAAACACTTATCACTAAGAACAGATGTCATATGAGACTAGTACTTATGATATCAAGGGTGACATCAGGAAAAGCAAATTCCAAGATGTCATTCCCCATACAAGCTAACATTATATTATAAGACTCGATCTTATAACACCATGCTTGTACTATAGTGAAACCAATGAAACGATACCGGTAATAACTATGAGACTAAAAGGTGACTATCTTAGGGTTGGGTTAGATCCGATTTGTGTGAGACCATGAATTTGTGACTACGTGATTAGAAGGTGATATCTATATGAATTTATGCAATATGAGTCAATATGTGCCTATGTGATGAGACTATATGAGCCTATGTGATGAGACTATATGAGACTATGTGATGAGACTATATGAGACTATATGAAACTATATGAGACTATATGAGACTATTTGATGAGACTATATGAGACTATGTGATGAGACTATGCGATGAGACTATATGAGACTATCCGATGGGACTATGTGATGAGACTACATGAGAATACGTGATAAGACTAGGTGAAATCATGTGAGGAATAGATGGGTATCCATAGTTGTATTACAACTAGTGTTAAATCCTATTAAGCATGTGGTGGGATGGCATCTTGGCGGGCCGTAGACTCGTCCCTTTCGTATGCCCTATATATAAGCATGCTTGGTTGGGTGAGATACTATTTGTAAGCATAACTATGGAGAGGACATTGTGGGACACAAATGAGACAATTATCAATAAAACATGGGAGAAACATTATGGCTAAGAATAACAAATAGGGTGAATACATGTGAGATAGAGATGGATCTCCATAGTTGGATTGCAAGTGGAGTTAAATCCTGTTAAGCATGTGTTGGGATGGCGTCTGTGCGGGTCGTAGGCTCGACCCTTTCGTATGCCCTATATATCAGCATGCTTGATGGGATTGAAACTCTACTTGTAGATGTGACTATGGAGAGGACATGATGCGAGACAGATGAATCAAACATTACAAGAATCATATGAAACATTGTGACGGTGCTTGTGAACTTTTCTAGTTTTCAATTATCAAACTTATGAACTCACCAACCTAGTGTTGACTTTGTTTAATTGCATGTTTTCTCAGGTGACGAACATGTTTAGTCACCAGGCATCAGGAACATAGCTAGTGGACTTTTAGAATACCTAGCTACATTTTGTGTCGAATATATTTTGAATGACATAACAGTGAATCATATTTTGTAAATCTTGTGCAGAAACAAGATAGAAACCCAATGATTCTTCTTGGTAGAATTACTTAGTTAAATTATGAACATAACAATGTAATTTAACTTTATAATTCTGTAGTAATGTCATATTATCATTTCACATTTATATACCATGTGCCATGTGAACAATCTGATCATTTCGATTATCAAACGATATCGCGCCTCGAGAACCTTCCGCCTGACGGGAAAATCGATCCAGCCCGCCGGCTAGGGGTGTGACAGATTGGTATCAGAGCCATGGTTATAGAGAAATATAGGTCATATTACTTAAACGGTTTGGCCTAGACTAGAACCTAGGGACCCTCATGTAGAAATCATACAACATAGGATTTCATTGCATATGTCTTCTGCTTCTGATCACTTCACCAACCGATTTTCTTTCGGTTATGGTCAGAATGCCGCCACGAAGACAACCACCTGCTATACTGCCACCACCACCGCAAGACTTGGCACCACACTCATCTACACCTTCACCTGCTGACTCTCCTACACCTCCACCTCCTCCTCCGCCACCACCTGTTCATCAGTTGGATCCTGCTACCGTGGCACTAGCCACCCTTCTGACTAGCCGATTGAGGGATGTGATTCCCGAGACGATGAACAGGATCAACACAAAAAATAGCAACAATGTTGGCAACTCATCTGGAGAAGGCAGTGGCAATACCAGGCAGCATCAGGACTATTCCTACAAGAACTTTGTAGGATGCAAGCCCCCTACTTTCAGTGGCAATGAGGGGGCCGTTGGCTTGATCCAATGGATCGAGAAGATGGAGACGACCCTTGACATCAGCGGTTGTCCTGATCAACACAAAGTGAGGTATGCTACAGGCTCGTTCGACAAACGAGCGCTGACCTGGTGGAATGCGCAGGTACAGACAGCGGACGAGATGAGGCACTGTCTATGTCTTGGGAGGAATTCAAGGTCTTCTTGAGGGGCGAGTTTTGCCCCAGAAACGAATTGAAGAAGGTTGAGACAGAGTTTCTCAATCATGTTATGGTGGGAGTTAGACATCTGGCCTACATAACAAGATTCCACGAGCTAGCGACATTGGCACCGGATATAGTGCCAACACTGGAGAAAGGAATTGAGCAGTACGTCGGTGGACCACCGGCCTGTATTCAGGGACATGTGATTGTTGCTCACCCTACTACCCTAGAGATGGCTGTTACACTGTCAGCAACATTAAGTGATGTAATGGTTTCCTCGGGGGCACTGAAGGAGGAAGCTGAAGTAGCAAAGACTGAAACATCAAGGAAGCCGGATGAACATCCGGCTAAGAAACAGAAAGTGCTCAAAATCTATGCTGGGACCACACCAGCCCTGAGAGCACCACAACCACCACAACTACAAGTCAAGAAGTCGTATGCTGGCACGGCTCCTCAATGCAACAACTGTCATTTTCACCATCATCTTGGGACCCCGTGCAGACACTGCACTGGGTGCGGGAGATTGGGACGTTGGGTTGATCATTGCAGGAATCCAACTCCCCAGGACAGGAACAACAATGCAGCGATGATGGCTGTTGCTAATGACAACAGCTCTTGCTACACATGTGGCGAACCTGGACATCTCTCAAGGGACTGACCCAAGAGAATCCCACCAAAGGCACCGGTAGCTAGAGGACGGGCCTTTCAAATTGGAGCAGCTGCTGCACGCCAGGACACATACACCAACACTGGTACACTCTTCAATTAAAATCCTTGCAGTTATATATTTTTATACTAGCATGGATTATCGTTTGCCTCTTTAAAGTTATTTTATAACTTACTCATATTGGGACTACTCTAGAATACCTCTTACACTATTTTGGTAGTTGGAGGTAAACAAGTATAAATGACATGAACATACTGTTCACTTACTTTTACTGAACAAACACATACTATGGAATTCAAGTCAAGGGACACGAGTAGTGTCAACATCACCATCAGAACGGATGCTTTACCCTAATGGGGTTGAAGTTATCTGAACCAATAAAACCTTCTTCATGTCATTACAGTGAACAACAATGATGCATTCATAAATCTCATTAGTGGGGTACGAAACCTCACGAATGGATCTGTCACAACTGTTTTACCAGACAATATATGGATCCATTTCAACAAGGGGAGGAATGAGAGGTTCCTTCTGACAAGAAATAACACGCGATCACAAGGAACATAGTGAATGCAAAGAACCATGAAGTGGTTGGAACAACTC
Source organism: Mikania micrantha (assembly GCA_009363875.1). Classification (NCBI taxonomy): domain Eukaryota; kingdom Viridiplantae; phylum Streptophyta; class Magnoliopsida; order Asterales; family Asteraceae; genus Mikania; species Mikania micrantha. Next base: position 39,405 of record SZYD01002702.1, read on the forward strand.
AAGATACCATGATGGGAGTGTACACAAACAGCTATGGAGTATGATGCCAAGCTACCACACACTTCCAATAGACTTGATGTTCTTGAATTGACAGGAACAGCGAAATTGAGTCTACTCATTTCATAACTATACACAAAAGCCTAGGCTAATTGAGAGGGACTAGGTCGCACAGCAACATCATCTTTTCGAGGAACCTCGGACATTATGGATCGTGCAGTCGAGAGACTGAAAACGAATCTGTATCACATCAAAAAAAAAAGACTCAATGAAACTCTAAACACAATTCAGTGTAACCTTGAGAACATGAGAAACACGTGATGTCAAAACATCCTTACATATACAAATAAAAAAAATAAAAAAAAATAGTGCCCGACAATAACGTTACAATTTCGGGACTAAATTTCTTTAACAAGGGGAGACTGTGACATCCAGTACCAGATCGTCCGGCAAGTCCGTACGGTAGGTGTACTTTCGCTATTTACTATGTGTAAATACAGGTACATGAACAGTGTTTGTGATAACAGAAGTCCGAATACAAGTAACAGTTGTACGTATTTAAGTGAAAACTTTAATACAGTAAGTACAACAATTCACGATAAACAATAGGTTGTAAGTATTTAGGTGAAAAACCTAAGTACAGATAATACAACGAATCCAGAGAAACTACAGTGCACACGTAAACAACAAGAACATGTCGGTTGCGATCTGAGATCCATAGATGACAGGAATCAGATGGCCGATGATTCAGTATGAAAACAAAGTGAAAAAAGGAAGTTTAGTTGAGTCCGTCAGTGAGGAAACACAATTCAAACTCAATTACAGTGTTATTTCAGAATAACGAACTGACAGTGTGTTTGTGTAGGTGACGTTTCACACAAACATATCTGTGAGTTTAGAGTTCTGAGATAATGACTGAACAGTAGAAAACAAAAGTCGGAAAGCAAAACCATCGTCGTGTTCGTTCGGGTGACGATTCGAACGAATACGCGCGAAAGTGACGCGTTTCGACGAAACGAGAACGAAAACAACACGAACGACAGTAATTTAAGAAAATAAAACATTTTAATGTTTTACAATTTTGAAACTCGTCAAAAATAAATGAATAAACTCTTTTATTAAAAACGTGTAAAACACGCGCGCAACATTACTGAAACGTAACGAAAACGCGAACCGAGCAACCGAAACGAACCCGAATACCCACAGGGTATTTAAAGCCTTAAAATGAGGCTTTCTCCTATTTTTACCTCATCTTCCTCACACACAAACCCTAATCCCGGTTGTGGAGCCCCACCACCATTTCTCACCTTCAAACCTTCATATCTCCCTCAATACTCAACCAAATCCTTCCATCTTTGGACCAAATCGAAGCTCTTGACCTCTACTACACGAAAGTACAACCGATCTAGAGCCAAATCCATCTGAAACCGAGGTATGAGACTGAGAAGGTCACAAAAATTAGGGTTTTCACCCATTTTATTCGGCGACCACCTCTAGACTGGTTCTAGACTTTCCTCTTCGAGTCTTACACACCTGACACATACCCTTGCATGCTACCACCACCTAGCTTGACCGACCACTGGTTCGAACCCTTGGGTGGATCTGGGCGGCTGCCAACTGAATGGCTCATTCGGCCGAAGGAGGGAAGAGTATGAGCAAGGCCGACTGACTAACCCCATTCGACCTTCATACTCACACGATTGAGCACACCATTCGGCTAACCCAAGGCTTCTTAGCCCTGACTCATTCGGCAGCCACATCATTCGCTGGATAGGGACATTCGGTCGAACCGTCGAGCCTACACACCCTTGATTCGGCCAACACACCTCCCGTTCGGTTGAGACTACATCATTCGATCATCACATCCGCCATCAACCTCATTCGGCCAAACATGAGCTTCAAACAACCACTTTTTCTTTCGGCCCACACCCCACACAAGCTGTTTCGTCGGCCCACGGTAGGTTCAGGCCCAACATGCCTTGATTGGCCCACATATCACTTGAACGATGACCACCAATATTCGGCCCATCCCACTTCTTGAGCCCAACAATGAACCAACCATAACAACTTGGCCCAGATTTAGTGCGATTGATCCATGAAACTAATTAGGCCCACGGACTTGGCCCAGGACCTGCTGTTGCGGCCCACTTTCAGTACTTTGGCCCACTTACATATTATTCTGCCCAATTTATTAAAATGGGAGATATACACTTGAATAAATCATCAGGGATTATACACGAAATTGGATTTACAAATTTCATTTTTATTACAACATGGTGGACTTTGAGTTCAAGGATCTCATAAGATCTAAAATACTAAGTTTTATCAAAAAGTGATAAATATAATGACAAGTTAAAATAAAGTTGGATATAATGTCAATAACAAAGTGTGTTAACTATAAGTTAACTATACTAAGGATTTTTTTTAAAATAAAATCTAAAGTCAAAGTCAATGATTATAAATAATTATTATGGGCAAGGTGACTCGAGACGACAAGGATAAAATAAAGTAAAATGTAAACAAATGACAAAATATACTAAGATTAACCTAACATGATTGAGTATTAGGATAACTTTGAAAAATTTATCAAGGGCCAAATAATAACCGAGACTTAAGGGTGTTAGCCAACTCTAGGGCTAACACCTGCACACACGCTCGAACACATACAAACTACACTTACTAGCTACGAACAACTTGTAAACAATACAGGACCGTGAATACAACAATAGAAAAACGAAGAGCGCGTGCATTCTTGTTTAGGCTAAGTCAACTACAACCATGACAAGGTGAGTTCATATGCCCCTTTTCTTTAATCTTAACTGATTTTAAACTTTCGGGGCCAAGAAACATTCTTTACTTTTATTTATTTAAAAGTTTTGCTTAACATGTTACTATTACTTTGATTTTAGATAATATTAAATTGCTTATTATCGCTTATCATTGTATGCATGCTTGTTTGATCATGATATGACATAGACAACTAAGATGACTATGATAAGATAATTTCATAAATCATCTACACAATAGAATAACATAGTTGTAAGACTCTATCTTACAACGCTTAATTATTCTTACAATAATAGATTATCACGAGTGAGCATGATGACAACAACAACAACAAACATGAATGATATGAAGATCCGATTTGTGTGAGACCATGAATTTGTGACTATGTGATTAGAAGGTGATATATATATGAATTTATGCAATACGAGTCTATATGTGCCTATGTGATGAGACTATATGAGCCTATGTGATGAGACTATATGAGACTATGTGATGAGACTATATGAGACTATATGAGACTATATGAAACTATATGAGACTATATGAGACTATTTGATGAGACTATATGAGACTATGTGATGAGACTATGCGATGAGACTATATGATACTGTATGAGACTATGCGATGGGACTATGTGATGAGACTACATGAGACTACGTGATGAGACTAGGTGAAATCATGTGAGGAATAGATGGGTATCCATAGTTGTATTGCAAGTAGTGTTAAATCCTGTTAGGCATGTGGTGGGATGGCGTCTGGGCGGGTCGTAGGCTCGACCCTTTCGTATGCCCTATATATAAGCATGCTTGATTGGGTGAGATACTATTTGTAAGCATAACTATGGAGAGGACATTGTGGGACACAAATGAGGAAATTATCAATAAAACATGGGAGAAACATTATGGCTGGGAATAACAAATAGGGTGAATACATGTGAGATAGAGATGGATCTTCATAGTTGTATTGCAAGTGGAGATAAATCCTGTTAAGCATGTGGTGGGATGGCGTCTGGGCGGGTCGTAGGCTCGACCCTTTCGTATGCCCTATATATAAGCATGCTTGATGGGATTGAAACTCTACTTGTAGATGTAACTATGGAGAGGCCATGATGCGAGACAGATGAATCAAACATTACAAGAATCATATGAAACATTGTGACTGTGCTTGTGAACTTTTCAGGTTTTCAATTATCAAACTTATGAACTCACCAACCAAGTGTTGACTTTGTTTAATTGCATGTTTTCTCAGGTTACGAACAGGTTTAGTCACCAGGCATCAGGAACATAGCTAGTGGACTTTTAGAAGACCTAGCTACATTTTGTGTCGAATATATTTTGAATGACATAACAGTGAATCATATTCTGTATATCTTGTGCAGAAACAAGATAGAAACCCAATGATTCTTCTTGGTAGAATTACTTAGTTAAATTATGAACATAACAACGTAATTTAACTTTTAATTCTGTAGTAATGTCATATTAGCATTTCTCATTTATATATCATGTGCCATGTGAACAATCTGATCATTTCGATTATCAAACGATATCGCGGCTCGAGAACCTTCCGCCCGACGGGAAAATCGATCCAGCCCGCCGGCTCGAGGTGTGACAACAACCGTGGTGATCCGAAGGTGAATGATGAACGTTTGAAGCTAAATCGAACACCACGGGTTGAGAATCGAACTTGTACAGCAAGAACCACTCAAAACTTCTAGGCTTTAACACTGAATGGGTCTATAAACATATAAAATCGAACACCACGGCGGAAAGACTTCATTCGTAGAGTCATTCGCCTGAATGGGTCTATATACATATAAAATCAAAGATAAACGTAAGTGAACTCTAAATTCAAACTTTCATTTATAACTCCTATCCTGAACCTTTCTACATTCTCGCATGTTCGTGGACTCTTCGTAGACTTTCGGGATTCATGATCCTTTCATTCTTTATGACACCCCCTATAAATATGTAAACCTTTGTGATCTTATTCCCGTTAGAACAAAGTTTGTAAGATGGACATGTATTAACTGGAAGGGTGAAATACCGTTAGTTGAGAATCATGTCTAGGAAAGTCGTTTAGCTTTCCTAGGGACTATCTATGAAAGTATATTCACTTATTACAGGCCAAAGGATGTCATACCAAACATCTCACAAGCTACAAAGTTCTAATATGTCAAATGTATTCAACTTTGGATACTATTCCTCATGGCATAGATACCTTACACCTATGATTAGTAAGGGTGATTCCTTATTTCATCTAAGGTATAAAAGTGTCAAAAATCCTAAAATACTTATACTATGATTTTATGACATTTCATCTATGATTTTGTCAGGGTGATTCCTAACTATATCTAAGATGTCATAATGTCACTCAATTATACATTTTATACAAATCAAAGAAATCTTATAACATTATATCTATGGTTAAGTGAAGTCTATCCATTCGTACACCTAAGGTATTACAACGACACATTTAAACATTCAATACAAATCAAGAAAGTTCGATGACATTATTGTATGATTTATAATAAAATTACTCATTATTATATCTATGATAATAAAAATGTCACACACACTATACATATATTATCATAATTCAAAGATATTATATCTAAGATTAGTAATTGTGATTCATTACTATATGTAAGGTATTATAATATCACATACCTTATACATATTTTGTCAAAATTCTAAGATATTATCTCTATGAATAGTGATGATCATTTATCCGTTTTAGCTATGGTTATAATTTCACATACTTGTGTATTTTCTATCTTGCTTCTCATTGATAACTAAGTTTACACAAAACATATACTTTACTACATGTGTAGATCTTACATTTTCACATATCCATATACTCAGACTATAATTTAAAATTTGTAAGACATTATACTTATGATTATTGATTTTCATTTATCATTTTAATCTAAATTCCTATAATGTCACATTTCACATATCCTCATACCTAGACTACAATACAAAAACTCTAAGACATTTAACTTAGGTGATACTTATCATCATATTAACCTAACGTTCTAAAATGTCTTATTCCACATATTCTTTTGCTGAAAAACCAAATCTTATGTTATGATACTTATGATTCATAATAACTATTTATCATCGTAATTATAATTTCAAAACTATCATCAATATCCTTTAATATCATAATGTCATGTGGAAACAAAACTCTATGAATGCAAATCGAGTCACCGATTACGACTTCATGGGATGGACCACTTCAATCTACACGGTTGAAGATTGTTATTCCAAACGACCTATAAATCATAACTTTGATAAGACAAGTTTTCATTCTATGTAATCCTAAATCAAATCATTCATGTTCCACGTCTGGGATGATGACAAGGAATTAGGGTAATCATGCATTGCAAATTGTCGTTACGGGTGCACACATAACGAGAATTTGCAGTACATGTGAATCCTAGTAAATCATGTTGTACGAGACAATGGAAACAAGCTTAGCAAACTTTGAATCTAGATCTTAAACTCATCGAAATCGTATTCTAGGATTCAAACACATGAGTACTTTAAGTTTCGGTTATTATTGGTAGGTGATTGGTATGCTTACAAAGTACTAGTGGTGTGGTGGGTTGGCTGCAGTATACCCTATACACAAGCACCAATAGAACATTGAGAGTAGAATTAAAAGCTTGACCATGGACTGTGATATAAAATTCAAAATTCATTGTCAACTAGGTTATTCTTTAGTCAAAACTAGTGGTCGAATCATATATCCGGGACGTGTTTATACACCAAGTCAATCAAGGGTTTTATTCATCCATCAAGATCACTAAACTATCATTAATCCAAACATTCTAAGTCAAATAAACTAGATGAAAGCAAATTCTTAAGACGAATATTTTAAACCTATAACTTTTGTTACAATTCATTAAAATCCACATCCGAGGGTAATCGCCAACATATGCTATTAAACTTCTCAAATGCTATGATCTCATGGTAGTTCATGATTAGGAGATGCTAGTTCATAAACCAAAATACATCAACCTACAATTCTAAAACATCAAAAAACAATTCCCACATCATTCTAATACGTAAGCTATGAATTTTAAAATCAGAATCCATGATTCAAATTTGACAGTTTAAGATTCGAAATCCTAAGTCTATATCCTGTATCTTTTGACGCGTCACAAAACTTGAAAGTTCTACGATCAAAAACTATTTATCACACCTTTATATCAATATGTTAACTCGAAATATCAAAACCAATACGAGTACCAATCATTTGAAATATTATCTCTAATAGCATAGAAAATTACCATAGGATTTGACTAGGGAAAGCTATCAGGTATTGACAATGTGGTGGGTTGGTGGCTGGGTTCGCTCTACATATACCATATATATAAACATTACCGATATTATGGTAGAATACCCTTGTTAGAAATTATGAGAATTTGGAAGTAAACAAAATTTAAATCATAAACAGTGAACTTTCAGCAATTTATAATAAATGAAAAAATCCATTTACAAACCTACCAACGTAACATTTTACTAAAGTATGGAAGAAAGTGTTGTCTACCATCTTTCTAAGCATTTCATCATCAAACGTAAATCGTTATAAACATTTTGGGATTTAGTAAAACAATGATAACACAAATAAAAACCCTTGATATTGTTTTTCAAATCACTTGCAAGCTTCTTTGATTCTGGCCATTTCGGATTTCATACTTGTAAATGTCTTATTTATAAAACCATGTTTCATTATGATTTTATACGTATACGCCTTCTAGGTTAACCATTCGCTGATAGAATTCATGAAAATAAAGAATCGCTTTTCGCAAACAAAACTTAAAAAAATTAATAACCATTTTCACTTGGTAATATCTTGATTAACTCAAGACCTGATTTCAAGAAGATGTCAAGTCGTAGCCTATTTTAATATTTGAACACTATTTAGTCTCGTAACAAAAAGGAGTTTTCATTATCCAAAATAACATATATGATGAAAAATATTTTACTGCTAAACTTCTTCAAGAACTCAAATCACAAAAGCTATTCCAACATGTTTTACCATGCTCGAAATCTAAAGCCTCGAAAAAAAATAAATACGTTAATTGCAAAGAGAATTACAAGTTTTTCCATGCTTTTCATTTCAACGAAGGAACCCCTATTTTCAATGTAGAAAATTAACAAGAAAAAGGACACTAACCTCTTTGTGGCAAAATGCCTTACCTATCTATCCAAACAAACAATAATCATCTAATGGTTTTGTTATTGTCCCATGATTGCTGGTACGAAGTGAGGAAACATATCTATGGAGTTCATTTCCATGTTCCCTCTCACTTCTAGTAATACAACGAAAGTCTCCGACTTACAATCTTACCAACATCTCGTGATGTAAGGTAGCCTAACGTTCACAAAGAAACAAGGATAGTAATTTGCAAACCTGAACAAAACTATCACATCCGGTAATTTCACAAATGATGACCCGTAATGGTTAGTGTACTAAACTCAATTTATTTAATGCATTAACAATTTAATATATATTATTGAATTAATGTTGATTAAAAAGTCTAGCACAGAGTGTTATTTAAACGCATGGATTTGCATTTGGTGAAATTTCGAGTTTTCTGTACTGTTCGGCGGTGTTTTAACGAGCGTTGGTGACGACTCGATTAACGAATTTAGTAGATATGCTTGGTTTAGCATAAAATGATAAATCATAAATGTATAAATTAAAGTTAACGATGAAAACCGTGAATTTTGGAGCAAACTGTCGATTTTACTCAGAATCGATTGAATCAGCGTTTTAGCCAGGCAAAATGGAGTTAATTATTCAAATAATATTTAAGGTCATTAGTTTTGACAAAAATTTAATCGTTTAAGTACGATTAAATATTCTATTAATTTTAGAATAAAAATCGTATTTTTATTTAATATCCTGTACAATAATTATACACCGTAGCACTCAGATTATACCAGTTTGTATCTCATTTAAACCATAATTAATCAAAAGAAGACAAGTGTGTAGACACTTGTCAAGAGGAAGTGACATCAAGATCTTTTATAAATCCTCCAAATCTCACACTTCCCAAAGTGGGTTTTTTCTATACAAGTTGTTTGCCCAAAGAAAGAGTTTGAATCAAATGGGTTTTTAGAAAAAAGTTGATAATGTGTGTGTATGTGTGTGTCGTGAGTGTGTGCAAATGTGTGAAACATGTGTGTGTATGCACGTGTGTGTGTGTGAGCCATAAAAACATACACACATATATGTATGCATGTGACGTGAATGTATATACACACACATGGGTGTGTGTGTTGCAATGTATGTACATATGGGTGGTTATGTTTCTTTCAAAATATACATACATACATACATACATACATACATACATACATACATGGATGATTTTGCATGGATGGTGATTTTAATATATATGCATGTATATATATATATATATATATATATATATATATATATATATATATATATGTATGTATGTATGTAGAGGTGAAATAAGTTACATACACGAACATATATGTATATGTACATGTTTGTATATATATACATATGTATGTATAGGTGAGATGGTTACATGCATGAACTCATATGTATGTATTAGTGGGTTTTGTTGACATGCATGTATATATATGTATGTAATCGTGTGTGTACAAATGTATGTATATGAAAGAACAATATTGATTTTACATACATGGATGGATGTATACATGATTTGATTGTACATGCATGCATGTGTATGTATACATACGAATGTATGTATAGGTATGTATGTATGTATGATTATTTTAAGTATACATATGCATGAGGATAATGAATACATATACACAAGTATATATATATATATATATATATATATATATATATATATATATGGTAGAAAACATGACATGCATGATGGTTGTGTATGTATGCATGCATGGGTATGTATGTAATTTTTTATATAATTATTGAATTTGAAAAATAATAATAATAATTGCTATTTTATGAAATATATTATATCTGATCTAAAAGTTGTAATATACTTAAAAATATAAATATTTTTGTGATAAATGAATAAAGAATGGTTAGATAACTTAGCCATAATTTTTATTACTTTAAAATTGATGTTTTGATAAGATAAAAACTACAAAAATAGAGTTTTCTACGAAAATAATTTGGACCAGGTTATGTAACTATAAAAATAAATTTTATAACATATTTAAAATATTAAATCAAGTGGTTTTAGAATTGTAATGACATAACGGTTATTGAGGACCTAAAATACGCATTTTTGACAGTGTTTAACATATAAAAAGAATCTTTTTATTAATCTGATTTGGATCAGAAAATTTATAAGTTTTTTATGATAAAAATATGTAAATTTTAATATATAAGTGTTGTAAGAAAAGTATAATATGAAATACATGAAAACTATGTTTAAAAATGGCATAAAAACGTCATTTTAACGCAAAATTCCGACATAAATTTGTGATTGATTTTATATAGAAAATTTTGAGTAAAAATAAGTATTTTTTAAATATTAGTAGTCACTTAGGTCATAATGCATGTTGATGTGCTTGCATGTTGCGTTGTTGGTTTTGTCGGTAAAATGTGATAAAATTGTCATTTTTGACAAGTAATTATAAATAATTAAGTTTGGAGTTAAAATAGATTTTTAACAAACATAACTTAATTATTTGGATATAATATGACTTAAAAAAACATTAACTTATGATTTATAAAAACTAAATTCAAGTCACCAACTGGTCGTTTGTGAGAAAACTGTTTTCCTTAGTGGAATGTGTTTTAGGGCGCTAGTGAGAACAGTCGTGTTATTTGGAAATCTTTGTTGCTAGCAGGAACACATTGAGGTGGGTTTCACGGCCCCTTTTTTACTGTGTTTTGGTTTTTCATAAATCGGGGAGAAGCATACCGGGAAAAGAAAAGTTTGTTTTTGTAATGTAATTGTTGGTGTAGTATGTGACTTTGATAGCTCTTAAGTAAGTGCAGTTGGGCATGGTTCTCGTGGATTTGTTCCCGAGAGTTTTTGCGTATGGTTTTGTGCCCGCAGTCGTAATCATTAGTCTCGGGGGAGAGACCGCATGATATATTGGAAGATCTATCGGTTTTGACAACCCACTCCCCGAACAGGTGTCATGGTCCGTGAGTAACGGGAGCAATATATGTTGAGGGGTGTTCGCACCTTGGTTTTGGTTTGATTATGAGCTCATGGTATCTATCGTATCGTAGGACCTTGCTATTCTACGATGAGTTCACTAGCACAACAATGTGGCATTACATATTTTTCCATGATTATTGATTAAATGTTTTATTATGAAAACCTGTGAACTCACCAACCTGTTTGGTTGACACTTGTTTTAAATTTGTTATGTTTCTCAGGTAAGTAGCAAGTCGTTTGGGGGGAAGAAAGGAAACCGGTTCTTGAAAGCGAGTGTACTTGGGATATTTATCTGGGACCAGTTATCGAATTGTTGAAACTGATGTTTTATAAACTGGACGTTGAACTTGTAATGTTTTTATAAATTTATCGATGGCTTCTATAACTAAATATCATTGTTTTATATAAATCGTTCGCTTAATTTATGATTATGATATTTACTGTTGACCGCCAAGACTCTCTGTTGGAATATAAGGACTGATGAGCAAAACCGCTGAAACCAGACACCAGAATAAAACCGTGGAAAGACAAGCCACATATGCTTCTCTTCCGATTGAAGAACTGCTTCAGTATCGGAAGGGTATCAGCGGAAGCTTCACTAAAAAGAAGTGTCGCAGAACTTATTTCTGAAGACAGTAGTTGATCTTGCATCAATGGAAGACAACCTCTGCATCGGAAGAAGTCAAATGACTCGGAAGACAATCTTCTCTTCCCAAATAATTGATTACTTAATCAGCTTCCGATGAACAACTTCCGAAAGAAAAAACGCTGAACTCCAGTACATCTACTTCCACATCGGAAGACCTAAGACTACTGAAGACTCTTGTTTCCGTTTTTGTTGACTTTGTATTTGTACTAGTGTGTTGTATCAGTGTCTGTAATAATGTCAGCTATTTGTCTTATTATTTCTAGTCTTGTATCACAGGGTTATGATGAATATATTGACATAACTAGTGGCATCACTTCTTCTTCTTCTTTTGATGACCACTCTCCTATTTCTTATCATCTGTGTTTTATCATGGATGATCTCCATCAAGTTCCAAGTGGTGACTTGGAAGAGATGGACATTCTTCACCAACTGGCTCTCTTGAGCATAAGAACGAATAAGTTCTACAAGAGGACCAGAAGGAAATTTCCTGGTATTCAAGGGAAAACCAGGTTCTGTCTAAATAAGGCTAAGGTTCAATGCTATAGATGCCATGGCACTGGACACTTCGCCAGGGAGTGCAAAAATGCTCCTAACTCAAATTCTTCACTGTATGTGACCTTTCCCAACTCACAATCACATACTTCTTCTGCACCTTTTTCTTCTTCTTCTTCATCTTCCTTTAGAAGGCACAACAATCCCCAGGAGTCAGCACATATTGTACAGACTCGTCCTCCTACTAATGTACAATTTGTACAAGCTGCCAATGGAAGCATGTATCAACTTATTCCTGCACCTCTTCAAATTGTTGCACCACCCTCTTCTCAAACAAATATATCAGGCTCTGTTGTTCATTCTTCTTCTCCCAGTCAACCAGCTCTCTTTACCCAAGAGTATGTCGACTGGAGCAGCTTGCCTGAAGATGTAGGCTATGCCTTCATCGTCTCTGAACCAACAGACTTCGCTCTTATGGCTGTTGGTGACGACTCTTCTCCTTCTGAACAACCTGCTGCAGACACTCTTGATGCACAGGTATCTTCTTCCATTCTAGAAAAACTATGTACCGATGCGTGCATAGAGGCTTTTGCAAAAATAAAGAAAGCCAATGTGTTGCTTCAACAACAAAATCAGGAGTTGGAGCAACTACTTGACAGTAAAAATTTTTAAATTAAAAAACAAATAAAGAATAAAGACAGTCAAATCTCTGTCCTAATGATTGAAAAGTCCAACTTACAAGCTCTATTCGATTTTCAAAATGAAAAATATGCAGCTTGTAGAGATGAATTGTCTCATACCAAGGTTAGCTGTAACAAGTGGGTTGAATCCTGCAAAGGGTTCAAAATGCCTTTAAGTAAGCAAGTTCACAACAAGGCCAAATTCGAAATCAGGTTTAATCTTACTAGTCCCCCAGAGGACTACACCCCGATTGATAATAAAATAAATGAGACTGATTCTGAGCCCATTTCCCCCACCTTTCTTCCGGATGAAATTCCATCCAATACAATCACACCTCCAAGAGTGTACCAACCTCCGCAGCTTCCCACGTTTGTTTATCCCACTGAAACTTGCATTGAGAGATAGGAGGAAACACCCTTGGAAAGTGATCAAAATAAAAATGCTTCTGAACAAACTGTCATTGCTCCTACCATGAGCTCTACTCAAAGTTCAGAAGGTACAAGTCTTCATAAGACCTCTAATAATCATGTTGCCCGCCTTGAGAAAGGAAAGAGGCCCATGATTGACATCAGATTTCCTCCTTCTCATCCTCATCCCCCTTATCCAATAATGAAGGCAAATAAGCCTTTCATCCACAACTACTCCTCTCTGTCTCCTGCTTGTCTAAAATGTTTTAAGTATAATCATACTACTGAAAACGGTTGGACAAATACTCCTCAGGAGAAAGCAAGAGAAAAACTAAATGTTGAAAGATTGAAAGCTGAACAGGGTTATTTAACTAAAGGAAAATTTCCTAATAAAATGAAGAAATCAAAGAAGGCTAATAGATTTTCAGCACCTTCTCATTCATCACCTCACTCTTCTTCTCCTTCACTTGCTTCACCCGGTCCTTCTATCCTTGGAACACCACCTTCTTATCCCATGGTAACTCCTTCGGCCCATTCTTCTGCTGATATGAACCCTCCTTCCGTGAATTCACAAATCAGTATCCTGCATCAAAATTAGCAACAGCTAATATTGATGATGCAAAAATTGATGAATAAATCTTAGCAAAACAAATAAATATCTTCTCTTTCTTCTAAAAATAAAATAAGACCCATATGTAACCTATTGCAATTAAATTGTCATGTGAAGAGACATTTTTCAAACCAAAGTCATCGATTGTATGTGGATAATGGAGGTTCTAGGCACATGAAAGGATGCAGATCCATTTTAAATAACTTCATTCCAAAGAATGGAGGATCTATTTCCTTTAGAAATATTGCATAAGGTTGGATAGTGGGGTCTGGTTCTGTCCTGAGTGGAAAACTACACTTTAAGGATGTTAGCTTAGTTGAAAATCTCAACTAGCTGACAAAGAATTTAGTTCTTTTTTCACCAAGGACAGTTGTAAAATCCTCTCCTGAAATAAATTCAAAAATAAAGATCTTAATTGATCAACACACCTTGCTTACGGCTAAAAGAAGTGGAAATGTCTACGTTGTAGACATGACCACTGACTCTCAAACATCCTCTCTTACTTGTTTGATAGCCAAAGCATCATCTTCTGAAACCGCTCTTTGGCACAGACGATTCAGTCACCTCAACCACCAATCTCTTCATAAGCTTTCTACCCTTTTGTTAGTAAGAGAATTACCTTTCAAATAATTTCACTTTGAAGGTCAATGTGAATCTTGCTTAAAAGGAAAGCAACATAAAACATCACATAAGTCTATTGAGGAGTCAAAAACAACTAACTGTCTCAATCTACTTCACATGTCTCAAGATTTTGCTGGACCTTCTTTCTCTTCATCAAAGATGAGACTTCTGATAAAATAATTGCACTTATCACTCAACTTGAAAGACAATTTAGTCTTCCGGTTAAAACAATAAAGAGTGATAATGGGACTGAATTCAAGAACCAGGTTCTTGATAAGTTCTACATCTCTAAAGGAATCCTTAGACCATATAGTGTTCCTAGAACTCCCGCTCGGAATGGAGTTGTGGAAAGGATATTGAAGCTGCAAGAACTATGCTTGCAGATTCAGGATTACCTTTATCCTTCTGGGCTGAGATAGTAAACACTGCTTGCTACGTCTTGAACAGAGTTCACATTGTGAAAAGACATAACAAGACTGCCTATGAAGTTCTTCATAACATAAAGCCTCTCATCTCTTTCTTTAAAGTATTTGGGTGTCCGTGTTTCATCTTGAACACAAAAGACTCTGTATCCAAGTTTGCTGCTAAAGTCGACTCTGGATATTTTGTTGGATATTCTTAGACCTCTAAGGCTTGCCGAGCTTTCAATCTCAGGACCAAGATTGTTGAAGAAACTATTGATCTCAAATTCAATGAATCTGCATCAACCTCATCTTTCCCTTCTGCTCCTGATGACGTCTTTGATCTTGAAAGCTTCACCTACATCTCTTCTACCCCTTCCTCCTCTTCTTCTTCAGAATCTTGTCAAACTTCTGAAGATTTATCCTCTCTTGAAGAGTGTTCTGTCTCTAAATTATTTTCCTCTCTTCCTTCTCATCAAATAAATTCTCAAGACCAAAATGAATAGATTTCTACTCCTTTATCCCCGACCTTGGATAACATACCTGTAGATGTTCCTGAAAATAGTCATGCTTCCCCTTCAGAAAATTCTCCTAGCCTCACTGAAAACTCACTTTCTTCCGATGCTGCCTCCTCAAATAACTGTTTGTACATCATTCCCTTCAGTAGAAATCATCCTCTATAACAAATCTTAAGTGATCTACATAAAGGTGTTCAAACTAGGAGCCAGATTTTGAACTTTTGTCTTCATACAGCCTTCCTATCGCAAGTTGAGCCTTCCAAATATCAGGAAGCTCTTAAGGATAATAATTGGGTAGAGGCTTTGCAAGATGAACTGTTATAGTTCAAAACGCAAAACGTTTGGACTCTCTGCCCCATGCCAGCAGGAAAATACCCTATCAGAACCAGATGGGTATTCAGAAATAAAGCAAATGGCAGAGGCATCGTGATCAAAAATAAAGCCTGATTGGTAGTGCAAGGCTACTGCCAAGAGGAAGGCATCCATATGACATGCAATTTGTCATGTATGCAGTTCTTTACAACGAAAAGGTCAATATGTCTAAAATAATTTTTGACCATCTGGTGAATCACCAGAAAAGTCCCAAGTTTCTGCTCTATCCTAGGTTTATAATGGCCTGCCTCTTTGCTGACCTTAATAAGGTTTGTCACATTGCTCCTCTTTCCACTATCAAGAGCATTGACAAACAAGTTTTCACTAGGTTGAACACTGATCCAAAAAAAACGGATGACATTGAGGAAACACCCATCCTTGGTGAACCCACATCCACCTCCTCTTCCGCACCTGTAAAGGTACCAACCAAAATGAAAGCTTTTGCCAAAGCCCCTAAACTTATGAATCCTAAAAAGACTGTTCAGGAATATGAGATCTCAGAACATGTCTCTGTCCCCACTGGACAGTTGGATTCATCTGTTCCATCCTCATAGATGCATCAAGGATCTCCACCCCACCTGGCTCCTTATCAATCATCTCAACAGGATGATGTTGTACTTCAAAGGGAACCCTCTCCAGCCACTAAAGTGTCACTTGACACTCAGTTGGCAGTCCACTCTCCCAAGAACATTTATGTTTCTTCCCCACATGCAGCCCTTAATTCTCCTACCCATATTCTCCATGAGATTGATGCTGTGTTTGAGCAGCTTGGTTCTCCTCCCCTTTCTCCAATTGAGGAGATGCTCCATCAAACCTTTCCTCAACCTAATCAATCTCCTATCCATGGAGAAGAGGATGAGATCAAGATGACCAGTCCATCTAGACATCTTGATCATATATCTGGAGCATCCATTTCACATGTGACTACACTAGACTCTCATTTGAATGGATCAGGCAAAAAGACTACTGATATGGCAACAGGCCATGAAGTTCTTGAAACAGAGGATGGAAATCCCCATAACCAAGAAAATGGGGTCCATGACATTCCTAAGATGGACTCAGGTCATGATAAAACTAACTCATTAGTCAGGGATTCGGATGATATCCTTAAAAGGATGGACGAATCAGATTCTAAAATAAAGGAATTGACAGATTCCGTTGCTCACATTCAGACTGATGTAACTAAGCTCACTGAGCTTATCTCAACAGTCTTGAGTAACCAAGCCCTGCAACCCCAATCCATCCCCATGCAGGCACCTTCACTTGAAGGTACTTCCACCACATCACCTACTTCCACTACTACCACCCTCTCACCTCAGGTTCTTCAAGAACTGTTAAACCCACTTCTTACTACCCAACTTACTACCCTGTTTCAATCCTTTACCAACCAATTTCTCACCACCCAAAAGCTTCAACTGGATCTAGTGAAAATTTTAGTAGATACCAAAGTCTCCTCCTTACAACATGAAATCACTAACCACATCAGATTTCTTGAGTCCCATACTGGGATTACTCCCCCTTCTCCCTAGTTCAAAGAACAGGCTGATGAAGCCAAAAAGAGGTAGAATGAAAGACTCCTGGCTGCTGCCCAAGCTGCTAAAAGGGTAGAAGACAAGACTGCGCAAGGAGGATGAAACAAATAAGGCTGCAGAACCAAGAGGCACTTCTCAAAGTAGCATTGGATCAACAGTTCCAAACTCAAGCTGCCAGGGCTAGCTCAGAGCAGAAGCAAAAGGAAGCCGAGGCTCAAATAAGCACTGGGACATATGGAGTATCCAGAAAACCCAGACCTTCAAAATCCGCTCCCACTGAGCAAACCAAGCCAATAACCACTGCCCCACCTTCATCCACACAACCAAATAAAGAAAGTTCACACCCTCTCTCTCCAAACTCTACTTCTCAAACCCTCCTTGAACTTTCTTCCCTTCCTGTCACTCTCAATGCCTCCAACATTGGCCAAAAACTAACTCCAATAATCACTCAGTCTTTCTCAAGAAGACAAAAGAGTGTGGTCAGAAAATCCAAAATCCTAAATAACCTACCTCATAAACCTTCAACCTCTGCTCAAAAACCCTCCTCAGACTTAAATGATGATCAGCCCATTGCCTCTCATGTTTCAAGAAAGAGAAGGCTTCTATTGGCTGATATTGATGAGTCTGATCCTCCAAACACCACCAAAGTTCCCTCTCCAATAAGATCAGCAGATGCTGAGAAACCACAAACCTCTCCAGTAAAGGAATCCTACTCACCTGTTAGGACCTTCCCTTCCGAAGAAGACCTTCAGAAGATAAAGAATAAAGAAACGGAGAAGGAAAACTTGATTATGGCTAGTCTTGAAGCCACTGGTCTCTCAGGAGTTGAACTGGTAAGGACCTATTAAGAACAAATAGCCAAATTGGATCAGTAGCAAGATAAAGCCTATCAGGTTGAGAGGGAGCAGCCGATCAAGTACCTGCTGGATGAAGGGAAATACAAGGTTGAGCAGCTTATGTTTCTTCCCCACATGCAGCCCTTAACTCTCCTACCCATATTCGCCATGAGATTGATGTTGTGTTTGAGCAGCTTGGTTCTCCTCCCCTTTCCACAATAGAGGAGCTGCTCCATCAAACCTTTCCTCAACCTAATCAACCTCCTATCCATGGAGAAGAGGATGAGATCAAGATGACCAGTCCATCTAGACATCTTGATCATATATCTGGAGCATCCATTTCACATGTGACTACACTAGACTCTCATTTGAATGGATCAGGCAAAAAGACTACTGATATGGCAACAGCCCATGAAGTTCTTGAAACAGAGGATGGAAATCCCCATAACCAAGAAAATGGGGTCCATGACATTCCTAAGATGGACTCAGGTCATGATAAAACTAACTCATTAGTCAGGGATTCGGATGATATCCTTAAAAGGATGGACGAATCAGATTCTAAAATAAAGGAATTGACAGATTCCGTTGCTCACATTCAGACTGATGTAACTAAGCTCACTGAGCTTATCTCAACAGTCTTGAGTAACCAAGCCCTGAAACCCCAATCCATCCCCATGCAGGCACCTTCACTTGAAGGTACTTCCACCACATCACCTACTTCCACTACTACCACCCTCTCACCTCAGGTTCTTCAAGAACTGTTAAACCCACTTCTTACTACCCAACTTACTACCCTGTTTCAATCCTTTACCAACCAATTTCTCACCGCCCAAAATCTTCAACTGGATCTAGTGAAAATTTTAGTAGATACCAAAGTCTCCTCCTTACAACATGAAATCACTAACCACATCAGATTTCTTGAGTCCCATACTTGGATTACTCCTCCTTCTCCCTAGTTCAAAGAACAGGCTGATGAAGCCAAAAAGAGGTAGAATGAAAGACTCCTGGCTGCTGCCCAAGCTGCTAAAAGGGTAGAAGACAAGACTGCGCAAAGGAGGATGAAACAAATAAGGCTGCAGAACCAAGAGGCACTTCTCAAAGTAGCATTGGATCAACAGTTCCAAACTCAAGCTGCCAGGGCTAGCTCAGAGCAGAAGCAAAAGGAAGCCGAGGCTCAAATAAGCACTGGGACATATGGAGTGTCCAGAAAACCCAGACCTTCAAAATCCGCTCCCACTGAGCAAACCAAGCCAATAACCACTGCCCCACCTTCCTCCACACAACCAAATAAAGAAAGTTCACACCCTCTCTCTCCAAACTCTGCTTCTCAAACCCTTCTTGAACTTTCTTCCCTTCCTGTCACTCTCAATGCCTCCAACATTGGCCAAAAACTAACTCCAATAATCACTCAGTCTTTCTCAAGAAGACAAAAGAGTGTGGTCAGAAAAACCAAAATCCTAAATAACCTACCTCATAAACCTTCAACCTCTGCTCAAAAACCCTCCTCAAACTCAAATGATGATCAGCCCATTGCCTCTCATGTTTCAAGAAAGAGAAGGCTTCTATTGGCTGATATTGATGAGTCTGATCCTCCAAACACCACCAAAGTTCCCTCTCCAATAAGATCAGCAGAAGCTGAGAAACCACAAACCTCTCCAGTAAAGGAATCCTACTCACCTGTTAGGACCTTCCCTTCCGAAGAAGACCTTCAGAAGATAAAGAATAAAGAAACAGAGAAGGAAAACTTGATTATGGCTAGTCTTGAAGCCACTGGTCTCTCAGGAGTTGAACTGGTAAGGACCTATTAAGAACAAATAGCCAAATTGGATCAGTAGCAAGATAAAGCCTATCAGGTTGAGAGGGAGCAGCCGATCAAGTACCTGCTGGATGAAGGGAAATACAAGGTTGAGCAGCTTATGTTTCTTCCCCACATGCAGCCCTTAACTCTCCTACCCATATTCTCCATGAGATTGATGCTGTGTTTGAGCAGCTTTGTTCTCCTCCCCTTTCTCCAATAGAGGAGCTGCTCCATCAAACCTTTCCTCAACCTAATCAACCTCCTATCCATGGAGAAGAGGATGAGATCAAGATGACCAGTCCATCTAGACATCTTGATCATATATCTGGAGCATCCATTTCACATGTGACTACACTAGACTCTCATTTGAATGGATCAGGCAAAAAGACTACTGATATGGCAACAGCCCATGAAGTTCTTGAAACAGAGGATGGAAATCCCCATAACCAAGAAAATGGGGTCCATGACATTCCTAAGATGGACTCAGGTAATGATAAAACTAACTCATTAGTCAGGGATTCGGATGATATCCTTAAAAGGATGGACGAATCAGATTCTAAAATAAAGGAATTGACAGATTCCGTTGCTCACATTCAGACTGATGTAACTAAGCTCACTGAGCTTATCTCAACAGTCTTGAGTAACCAAGCCCTGAAACCCCAATCCATCCCCATGCAGGCACCTTCACTTGAAGGTACTTCCACCACATCACCTACTTCCACTACTACCACCCTCTCACCTCAGGTTCTTCAAGAACTGTTAAACCCACTTCTTACTACCCAACTTACTACCCTGTTTCAATCCTTTACCAACCAATTTCTCACCACCCAAAAGCTTCAACTGGATCTAGTGAAAATTTTAGTAGATACCAAAGTCTCCTCCTTACAACATGAAATCACTAACCACATCAGATTTCTTGAGTCCCATACTGGGATTACTCCCCCTTCTCCCTAGTTCAAAGAACAGGCTGATGAAGCCAAAAAGAGGTAGAATGAAAGACTCCTGGCTGCTGCCCAAGCTGCTAAAAGGGTAGAAGACAAGACTGCGCAAAGGAGGATGAAACAAATAAGGCTGCAGAACCAAGAGGCACTTCTCAAAGTAGCATTGGATCAACAGTTCCAAACTCAAGCTGCCAGGGCTAGCTCAGAGCAGAAGCAAAAGGAAGCCGAGGCTCAAATAAGCACTGGGACATATGGAGTGTCCAGAAAACCCAGACCTTCAAAATCCGCTCCCACTGAGCAAACCAAGCCAATAACCACTGCCCCACCTTCCTCCACACAACCAAATAAAGAAAGTTCACACCCTCTCTCTCCAAACTCTGCTTCTCAAACCCTTCTTGAACTTTCTTCCCTTCCTGTCACTCTCAATGCCTCCAACATTGGCCAAAAACTAACTCCAATAATCACTCAGTCTTTCTCAAGAATACAAAAGAGTGTGGTCAGAAAAACCAAAATCCTAAATAACCTACCTCATAAACCTTCAACCTCTGCTCAAAAACCCTCCTCAAACTCAAATGATGATCAGCCCATTGCCTCTCATGTTTCAAGAAAGAGAAGGCTTCTATTGGCTGATATTGATGAGTCTGATCCTCCAAACACCACCAAAGTTCCCTCTCCAATAAGATCAGCAGATGCTGAGAAACCACAAACCTCTCCAGTAAAGGAATCCTACTCACCTGTTAGGACCTTCCCTTCCGAAGAAGACCTTCAGAAGATAAAGAATAAAGAAACGGAGAAGGAAAACTTGATTATGGCTAGTCTTGAAGCCACTGGTCTCTCAGGAGTTGAACTGGTAAGGACCTATTAAGAACAAATAGCCAAATTGGATCAGTAGCAAGATAAAGCCTATCAGGTTGAGAGGGAGCAGCCGATCAAGTACCTGCTGGATGAAGGGAAATACAAGGTTGAGCAGCTTATGTTTCTTCCCCACATGCAGCCCTTAACTCTCCTACCCATATTCTCCATGAGATTGATGCTGTGTTTGAGCAGCTTTGTTCTCCTCCCCTTTCTCCAATAGAGGAGCTGCTCCATCAAACCTTTCCTCAACCTAATCAATCTCCTATCCATGGAGAAGAGGATGAGATCAAGATGACCAGTCCATCTAGACATCTTGATCATATATCTGGAGCATCCATTTCACATGTGACTACACTAGACTCTCATTTGAATGGATCAGGCAAAAAGACTACTGATATGGCAACAGCCCATGAAGTTCTTGAAACAGAGGATGGAAATCCCCATAACCAAGAAAATGGGGTCCATGACATTCCTAAGATGGACTCAGGTAATGATAAAACTAACTCATTAGTCAGGGATTCGGATGATATCCTTAAAAGGATGGACGAATCAGATTCTAAAATAAAGGAATTGACAGATTCCGTTGCTCACATTCAGACTGATGTAACTAAGCTCACTGAGCTTATCTCAACAGTCTTGAGTAACCAATCCCTGAAACCCCAATCCATCCCCATGCAGGCACCTTCACTTGAAGGTACTTCCACCACATCACCTACTTCCACTACTACCACCCTCTCACCTCAGGTTCTTCAAGAACTGTTAAACCCACTTCTTACTACCCAACTTACTACCCTGTTTCAATCCTTTACCAACCAATTTCTCACCACCCAAAAGCTTCAACTGGATCTAGTGAAAATTTTAGTAGATACCAAAGTCTCCTCCTTACAACATGAAATCACTAACCACATCAGATTTCTTGAGTCCCATACTGGGATTACTCCCCCTTCTCCCTAGTTCAAAGAACAGGCTGATGAAGCCAAAAAGAGGTAGAATGAAAGACTCCTGGCTGCTGCCCAAGCTGCTAAAAGGGTAGAAGACAAAACTGCGCAAAGGAGGATGAAACAAATAAGGCTGCAGAACCAAGAGGCACTTCTCAAAGTAGCATTGGATCAATGGTTCCAAACTCAAGCTGCCAGGGCTAGCTCAAAGCAGAAGCAAAAGGAAGCCGAGGCTCAAATAAGCACTGGGACATATGGAGTATCCAGAAAACCCAGACCTTCAAAATCCGCTCCCACTGAGCAAACCAAGCCAATAACCACTGCCCCACCTTCCTCCACTCAACCAAATAAAGAAAGTTCACACCCTCTCTCTCCAAACTCTGCTTCTCAAACCCTCCTTGAACTTTCTTCCCTTCCTGTCACTCTCAATGCCTCCAACATTGGCCAAAAACTAACTCCAATAATCACTCAGTCTTTCTCAAGAAGACAAAAGAGTGTGGTCAGAAAAACCAAAATCCTAAATAACCTACCTCATAAACCTTCAACCTCTGCTCAAAAACCCTCCTCAGACTCAAATGATGATCAACCCATTGCCTCTCATGTTTCAAGAAAGAGAAGGCTTCTATTGGCTGATATTGATGAGTCTGATCCTCCAAACACCACCAAAGTTCCCTCTCCAATAAAATCAGCAGATGCTGAGAAACCACAAACCTCTCCAGTAAAGGAATCCTACTCATCTGTTAGGACCTTCCCTTCCGAAGAAGACCTTCAGAAGATAAAGAATAAAGAAACGGAGAAGGAAAACTTGATTATGGCTAGTCTTGATGCCACTGGTCTCTCAGGAGTTGAACTGGTAAGGACCTATTAAGAACAAATAGCCAAATTGGATCAGCAGCAAGATAAAGCCTATCAGGTTGAGAGGGAGCAGCCGATCAAGTACCTGCTGGATGAAGGGAAATACAAGGTTGAAAACTTCAGCAACTGGGATATCACTAGCCTCATAAATGAAGCTAAAGTTTTATCCAAAAGAATAAAAGCTTAAGTAAGGAAGAAAAGGATCCTTGAGCAAAGGAAAAGAATAAAGCACATCCTCATCCAAAATGAATGGGGAACAAAGAACAAAATAACAAGATGGAAAGATGAAGTACTGTTCGATGAATGGTCTAAGTTCAAAAGAGAGAACAAAGACCACCCTGAGCTTTGGAAAGATGTCATTCCTATCCTTCCACATTGACTCAGCTCAAGGATGCTAACCCAAGCACAGTGATTGATCACTTGCTAAACGCACCTTTGGGAACTCTAGGTGCTGGGTCTGCTGAACTTCCATCTGCTCAGTCTCAAAAACTCAAGAATAAGAATAAAGAGATGGTTCTATGACTCTGTTTCCAAGAGTCTGGCCATAGAGAGATTCAATGGTTCAAGAACCTTCTTCTTAAATTGGGATAAGATTCTCACCCTACCAACTGATGATCTGAAGGAACTGCAGCACAAGACTCTGGACAATGCTGATACAGAGTATGAAGTTCTGAACTATGTTCAAACTCTCACGAATAAAATTGGTTTGGCTTTAAAACAAAATAAATAGGTTTTGGCTTCATCAGTCCAGAGGGAGATTGTTGGAATATAAGAACTGATGAGCAAAACCACTGAAGCCAGACACCTAAATAAAACCACGGAAAGACAAGCCGCGGATGCTTCTCTTCGGATTGAAGAACTGCTTCAGTATCGGAAGGGTATCAGCAGAAGCTTCGCTAAAAAGAAGTGTCGCTGAACTTATTTCCCTCAGAAGACAGTAGCTGATCTTGACATCATCGGAAGACAACCTCTGCATCGGAAGAAGTCAAATGACTCGGAAGACAATCTTCTCTTCCCAAATAACTGATTACTTAATCAGCTTCCGATGAACAACTTCCGAAAGAATAAACGTTGAACTCCAGTACATGTACTTCAACATCGGAAGACCTGAGGACTCTTGTTTCCGTTGTTGTTGACTTTGTATTTGTACTAGTCTGTTGTATCAGTGCCAATAATAATGTCAGCTATTTGTCTTATTATTTCTTCTCTTGTATCACAGAATGTTTGGATATTTAAGTCCCAACATTCTCTGAATAATTAAGGATTATTTTCCCCAAATTTCCTTGTGCTTTCAATCTCTTATCTTCTCTCTTTCTAGGCAAGAAAACTAAAACAAAGAAAATAACTTGGTGCAAAACTTTAGAGGGAACTGAAACCTAAGCTTTGACTAAGCGTCTAAAGCATTGTTCCTGGTTAATTAGCTGCTACTCGAGGTTCTTATAGTTCTACACTCTGTTAACTCTTCCACTGCGAGTCGGGGTGTGACAAAAAAATATGTATCCTACATTTTTGTATACTCACAGTTCTCCATGTTTTCCCGTCAAGGTGCACATTGGTGGTTCAATGCACTTTGTTCCAAAAACTTGTGAACATTTGGATAACAACACGCTAAAAACATCGATATCTTTCTTGTCAAAGTGTACATAGGTATTTCAACGCACTTCGTAGAGAAATATATGAAGATTAAAACATAAGAAAACTAAAGACCTCTATATACTTCTCGTTAAAACATACATTGAATATTCAAAGCAATTTGTAAGAAAAATTATGGAGATCACATATCAGGAAAACCAATAATCTCTACAAGTTTCTCGACAAAGCATACATTAGTGAGTCAATGCGTCAAGTACATAAACCAATGATGTGACAACTGGCATTTCCGCAGGTAAATCATGAACATCTCCAAAAACTTAATCGAACCCTTTCACTCAAAACATTCAAGTGATAAATCTTCGGATCAGGGTTATATACGTATGGGTGATGATCCATCGAGATGTGAACCTAAATCTAGGATCATCACTGAAATGTTAAGAATAATTTAAAACACCATCAGACATAGTTGCTGATGCCTCTGTTTGGGTGACGACTCATACAGCTGCATACGCAAATTAGGTCGTCTTGTTTTAACTAAAAGAATTGGACAAAGAACCGTACACGAACTAATGCCTCAAAACACAAAGATCAAAGTCTGAACACCTTGGAAATTTAACTGAAAACATTGAGAAACGAAACTCATTCGTACGAATGAACCCATTCATTGGCAAGAATGAAACTCTGTAAACAGCACATCCCAATCGGCCAGCTGGTTCGGCCGACTGAGAACCTTTCGCACGAACAGCTCATTCGTGTGAATGAGCTGCTATATAAACAACACTTAGACCAATTTCACTCCATTTTTTCAAAATACCCACACACACACGAACGGTGATTCCGAGAATTTCGGCCGAGCAACGTGCGATTTTGAATCCCCCGTTTACAAATCATCTCCACGATCATCATTTCACCTTCTTCATCATTTTCCTCTTCATCTCCCCTATGGAAGCTCAACCAAGAACCACCCGAAGGTCTATGGTGAGTGATTCACCCAAATAAATACACCAAAGTGTTCCCTAACACCCTCAAAAGCTTTGACTAGTGAAATCGTCGCCAATGCGGCCGAAATCGAAACAGGTGTTTTCAGTTGAGTTGCAGGAGAATGAGACGTACGATCGTCTCATTCGTATGAACAAGTGGTTCATTCGTATAAGTGTACAACGAACAAAGTGGACTCACGGTTCGCACGAGTGAGCTGGGCGAGTGAAGGGCAGAGCGAACAAGAGCCCATTCGCACGAATGAAAGGTGTGAATTACCTTGGTCACTCGTGAGGTTTCATTCATACGAGACACGACTTGATTCATCCGAATCACCCATTCTTCATAATCAACTTCATGAAAAACACTAAATGTGGAAAACCAAACAAATTAAGTAACGCAAAGAATACAGAAACATAAGAAACCACTAAAACGACCCAAAAGAATAAGTATAGACTAACAACTAAATAACTGAAAACGTATGTTCCTGAATAGAAGCGACGTCAAGCCATCCACACCATCTCCGACAACCAACATCCACAGGTGAGTTCATAGCCCCCATTTTCGTTTAAGTAGACCATTTTCCTTACATTTTTGGGGCTGAGAGCATTAATGTATTTTTGTAAATACCATCTATCTTACTTATACACTTATCTATATAAATCGCAACTAACACAAGGATAGAGTCTATTTTGCATATTCCTTGAGGCACATGAGAGTTATACACACATCAGTAAGACCCGTCATCAAACATTCATTTGCCATTAGTTGAAGAGTGTCAACCTGCGGCAACGTACATAGTACTATTAGTTTGACAAAATTCTGGCGCTAAGGTCGGTACGTTACGCTACGTGAAGACTTCATCATCAGTACGGCTAGACCCGTGGGGTCTAGTCAACACGGGCAACACAAGGTCAGACTTGGTAAATGGACATGTGTGGAATAGAAAAGACAGGCATCCTCCTCATTAGCATCAAAACCCATCAACTGAACCACATGTGCAAAGTGTTAAGTTCAAGGGAAAGAGGATAGTGCAAGAGCAGGGGAGTCTCCTGCTATCTACGTTAGCTATATGGTCGTGAATCAGCTAGAGCGTGATGGGCTAGCGGCATGGTCTCAGGACCTTACGTATGCCCTATATATATACGAGGATAGCTGGTTCGGGAGGGGATACATAATCTTAGGAAGCCACTTCTCGCGCACTATTTAATTTCCCTAGAACTTGTATTTGTGACATATCAAATTTCATTACTTTAAATTTATGAACTCACCAACATTATGTTGACTTTATTTTACATGCTTCTCAAGGGACGAACAAGTTTGAAACCTGACATGGGGGGCGCCGGTAGGAAGGGGTAGCATGACAGGATTTTAGTCTAGTTGACTGTAATTAGCTGACAGTGGGGCTAGGAAAGTTGTTTTGATGAACAGATGCATTCAGACAATGCGATGTATTTGGACATGTTTTATGTAATATTTTGGAAGCATGTAATGTTTTAATTGTTGTATCCTTCATTTATATCATGTGCTGCGTAATCAATCTAATCACTCCGATTCAAATCAAGCCCCGGAGCTATTCCGCCCAACGGGTCCCCGATCCGGCCCGCCGGGCCGAGGTGTGACAGATGATGCCAATAAACAACTCAAACATAGTCAAATTTCGGCAATTAGGTTCGTTAGAACTCAAAACAGAAGAAATGAAAAAAATATATCTCGGGCAACAGTTTCTTCTTAGTAAATTTTGGGACAAATTTTCAAAAGTAGGGGTGACTATAGCATTCGAGAAATTCCGATGACAGATTTCGACATGCAAATTTTGATGCATCTCAAAATCAGAATAATTACGTGAAATTTTTCTCAATCTAACTATGTTACAACTCATAAATATTTTTATATGTACATTTTTTTAGAAAAATGAATAGAATATTTTATTAATTGAAATTAATTAAGTTTTATTAAATTTAAGGTTATAAATGTTAAAAATAATAAGTTTTTGTAAATGGTTTTAGCTTAAAAAGTTAAAACTACAAAATTTAACGAGGCAATCTTACAATTTTCGAGACCTAAACGTAAACATAACGTAAGAATCTTTGGATTAGAAATGAGAGAAAGCCATAACCATAGGAATTAATCCTACCAAATTTCATCTTCCTTTCTCCTTCTCATTCGGTCTTTGGTTCATCTATCTTGAACCAACTACCTATATGTCAAGATTTAAGACTTAGGTTGATCAAAAAGTTTGGAGACCTCGTGAACACACCTAAACCACATATCCACGCCATTTTATCATCCAACATAAATATATACATATCGTAAGATAGGACATTGTGTTTTTTAAGGCTTAGATGTAAAGGATAGCAAGTAAGAAGCTATACATGTTGCATTCTAAGTTTTGACACAAGATAACTTTCAGGTGACTATTTAGCCAACATTTCCCCATTCTCGAACTAACTTTTTGAACCACTCAAATCTTCTAGATATACTAGTATACTAAGGAGAAACTAGGGTCAAACGGTGCATAAAACTGAGCCCAAACGAAGCAAGAATCACAATCAAATGTTTGAGAACGTAACACTTGACTCACACCAAGATCCAAAGTTTAAACCCAATTATCGACACCATGAATGTTGGATTACTCTCTTCTGTATGAGAGTAATCTTAAAAGATGAACGTAGGTGAAAACCTTGCGTGAAACGGAGTATATGAAGCGGGAATTGCGAAAACAAGTTTGACGTTTGTTGACAAATACAAGTCGCGAATCCTCCCTTAAAACTATCCCACATTGCCCAAGAAACCAATATTTTATCTCTTTAAACACTTATAAATACCCTTTCTTGGTCCCTTATAACTTGCAACTCCTAGTTGAGTATAAACAAGTGGAACAAACCAAATTTTGGTGGTTCTACAAGTACAACACCTTTTGGGATGTTGAATATAATAGTTTTTGATGCTCTCGATAAGGAGGTGCTTCCCTTTGAGATCGTCTTGTCTGTAAAGCTTTTTTAAGGTAATTTTATCTTTCGTTTTCTTCTCTTCATTATTCGGTTATTTATTGTTTTCCTAGTCTAAGTAATTGAGCTTAGGTTCTTAGTTAAGGGGCATTAGTCTCGCTTAGGTAGCTCTTGTTTAGGCCGCCTTTAGAATTCGTGTAGTCTTGTAGAGGCTCATTCGACCCAATAAGTCTGGCCTATCATGTCCGTTCATTTAGTTATGCCTAGCATAATGTTTACCCATCCTTGTTGAATTCGTTTGACTAGGTTGAACCACGTTTGCATTCGGATCGTATACTTGTTCCTTTGAGCTGCTGTCTAACCACACATGTTCAAACCTCAGGGGATCCAGTTTGACACAATTGTTGATCTTGATTCTTCTTCATTATGCTAATTTCCTCGAGCTCCATTAATGTGAATTAATTCTTGCTCTATTTTTACATTTTGTAAACTTTTGGAATGTTACATATACAATATACAGAAACATATTCTTAGAGTCAAAACATATATATGATGCAAACTTTTAAGCTTAGTAGACATGATTTAGATGCTTTGTGAATTCATGTGCTAATTGCCATGTGAGATTTAATTTAGAAGACGTTTCATACATCAAACATAAACAATATCTAGGAGTCTAAGAATGTAGCTACGTTCAGCGCAATGACTAATGTCTTGTGGTATTGTGATAAAACGGTGAAAGACACACATACATAAACATTATGATTTACATTGTTTAAGTTAAGCCCTAGCTATTCTTTGTTTAAACTTTGTAAGATCATTTGTTTGGATTCTTGCTTTGTTCTACTTGAAACTTACATACGCTTTAGATCTTGTTCAATTTAGTTTAATAGTTTCGCATCTTTTTATATGTATTATATTAAACTATTTTGAATTGCTTACCAACTATGTAAATAGTTGACCCTTTTATTTTACATATCTAACATGTTAAGATGAAGACATATGACGAAGACATAGATTAAGTTTAGAGGACCTGATTAACTAAAACATTGTTTACTATTTCCTTTGTATTTTGTTTTGAACAATTGTATGTTATTGAATGTTGTGTTCGAATAATTTAATATAGATGTTATAAATATTGAAACATTAACATAGCACCATGATCTTTTGAACATTCACAATCGCGCCCCGACGTATTCCGCCGTCGGTTGGGGTGTGGCATTAAGGACTTAGTTGTGATGTGTGGCACACACACACACACATATATATATATATATAGGTGATAATAGCATGTTCATATATATCCAAAAAGTTGTTTATTCTATTAAAACAGTTTATATGCATGTTTTCACCCCCCAAGAGTCGAAAATAGTGAAAAGCAGTCGTGAACTCACCTATTTTTGCAGTTCCTTGTTTTGTGTCAGTGATTGTTTGCTAGCGCCGGCTAGTGATCACCTATAATCATGTAGGTCATGAGTATGAGTTTTGTGGTTTGTTGTATCCCATACAACTCCAATTGTAAGTGTGCTCAACCTAGTGTTTGTGTTGACATGTGTTCACTTGATGAATCGTTGGTGACATGTTTATTATTTTAGACTTTGTTTCTGTGTCATAAATCATAACACGCAAGTAAGACATTTCCATACATCATACGATTCCACTCAAAACAGTTGTTCATGTAAGTCACGTATGATAATCACGAAAGTTTCTATTTTTGGAAAGTTGCTATTTTTGGAAAGCTGTTATTTTTGGAAAGTTGTTATTTTTGAAACTTTCTATTTTTGGAAAGATTAACCATGAAATCCAAATTTCATTACATTACTAATTCAAGCATGTTCCTGGAACACATCAATCACGTATACAAGTGTTACAAGTTATCATCCTATCATATTTGGCACTTCCCCAAATAAAGTTTCCATTTTTAGAAAGTACTCGTTTAAAAATCCATTTTCACAAATCAATGTTCCAAATACGCTTATATAACATCCTTAAACATATTTTAACAACATCAAAATGAACACTTTTGATTATAAAAGTTTCTGTAAATAGTAAGTCTTTCCCAAAAGTTGTGTTTTCACAAATCCAACTACCCAAATAGATTTCTATACACTCTAATAAAAATTTTTAATCATTAATATCATCTAGAATACCTAGATCATTATCTAACAATCGCTTTGCATGTTCAAAGTTTCTAAATATAGTAAGTGTCACCAAACTTCACAATACTCAACCAAAACTCAATCCACAACATTCCTACACTCTAAATGAATCAAAATACACCAATAATCATCCAACAACATCTATAATTTAGTGAATGTGAGTTATATGGAGTTGCATGTGGGTTTACAAGCTTGCATGACTGATCAAAACACAAATGGCCATAGAAAGCAACTTCGCAAGTGTTTAGATGGCTTAGATTCAAACTGGTACAACTGAAGTTGAGCTGCAAAACCTCCTAATGATGAAGCTCTAGTGGTTTGATGGTTGTTATGTTTTCTTTTATATTTCCTCCAAGCTCCAATGCCCCTATCATCACCAATAATACAAGCAAGATGCTGGAAATGGTTTAGTTGGTGTTAGCAAAGTGTTTTCAGTGGGTTTCGTCGGAGATTTTGGCATCGAGTTAGTACGTGAGTAAAATAAATGAATTGTGAAAACGAGGGGTAGTATTTATAGATTTTTAGAACTCTTGGAATCATCGCATACCACCAAGGAAGTCCCCTGGAACTCTCGACGTACCGCCAAGGACAAAATAGCTGGGCTTCTCCTTCGATACACGCCACGTATGTCACACCCCGAGCCGGCGGAAACGGATCGGGTTTTCCCGTCGGGCGGAAGGTTCCCAGGGCGCGATATCGTGAGTGATAATCAAATGATCAGATTGTTTACATAGCACATGATAAATAAATGAGAAATGCTAACACCTCCGTGATATAGAATTACAAGATTAAATTACAAGGTATCGTTCATAATTTAACCAAGTAAATCTATCAAAAGAATCAATGTAACTATATCTTCTATCTGTACAAGATATACAAAAGATGATTCATTATTCTTGTCACCAAAAGCATGCAACACAAAATAAAGCTAGGTCTTCAAAAAGTCCTCTAGCTTAGCCCATGCATATATGTAGCAACACCTATTCATCACCTGAGAAAACATGCATTTAAACAAATTCAACACTAGGTTGCTGAGTTCATAAGTATGTTAATTGAAAACCTTGATTCATTCACATGCACAATCACAATGTAGGTTATGTTACTTATATGTTGTATGTTTACCTGTTTCCCCCAATGGCTTCTCAATAGTTATATTTACAAGTCTTATATCGTCCTAGTAGTGATGCTTATATATAGGGCATATGTAAGGGAACTAAGCCCTAGCCAACATCCCACCACATCACTACTAGAACTCCACACTACTTGCAACTACAACTATTGATTTCCATTCCCAAATTCACATGTTCATCTCATTCTTGATCACCTGTGTTCTCATGTATAGAATAATATGATGATAGCATTGTAGTTATCAAACCGAAGTATTGATAACCAATGTATGTGTTAAGGATATTAGATTCTCAATCTGTTCCTTGTATTATTCTATAATTGTGGGGTTAACTGTTGTTTCACATTTAAATATTAAAAGTGTTAGTTAACCAATTGATATTTGTTCTCAACTTGTAGTGCATAGAGCATAAAAGGAATCCATTGAAATCCTCACGTAATCAGACTTCAATGCATCCGATTTACCTCTACCACCTTGTGTATCCATAGACCTCATCGAAACAGTTACTAGTAATATGACATGAGAATATAAATTACTCAGTCTACTAGTCAACAAGCAATGATGGATTAATTACTTATCACTGCAGATTAATATCACCATGTGTCGCTTTCCAGAACCTGACTTGAAGTCGCCATGTCACCGATCATACTTTACCGGCCAATGAAACAATACGATCAACATACTAGCCCTACAAGCTAGAGGTTTGTCAAACCTATGGTACCACTATGCTATCTTCGGTTTAGTCACGTCAAACTAACTGGTCAACGAATTATAGGGGCTTACATGATCAACTTGTACAAATGGCACATGATTGAAGTGATCTAATACAACAGGTCAACAGTAACTAATTGTAATTGTGTTCATCCGTGTTATTGTTCTCAATGTCATATGTTCTCAGTGTTATTAACAAAGTTAAATAAGAACTTGTCTTATTACATTATGTTAATTATTGGGTGAATGATGTTGTTATCATGAAGTTATAGTATCATGATTATCATTCTTTGTTCCATATTCTTCTGTAATATGTGTAGAGTTATAAAGCTAAGTGTTAAAAGGACTTGTCCTATTACACTTACTTAACTCTTGTGTCGAATGTTATTACAAAGATACATAGTATCTTTATATCATTCATATGTTTGCCTGTGATTATTCCAATGTTTGTTTATGTAAGAATAACTAAGTGTTATAAGATAAAATCTTACAACTATGTTATTCTAATGTGTTGATGACTAATAAGATATATTATCTTGTTCATCTGATTATTCCTGTCATATCATGATAATACAAGCATGCATACAAAGATAAGCGATAATAAACAATCAGTATTATCTAAAATCAATGTAATAGCAATATGTTAAGCAAAACTTTTAAATAGATAAAAGTAAAAGTAAGCATGTTTCTCAGCCCCGAGAGTTTAAAATCAATAAGATTAAAGTAAAAGGGGCATATGAACTCACCTTGTGATTGTAGGGGTTGACTTAGCTTAAATGAAGAATGCACGCGCTCTTGATTGAACTTGAGTTTGTTTTTCATGATCCTGTATTGATTTCACGTTGTATTTAACTTATAATTATGGACTATAATTGTTTTGTGTGCGCGTATGTGTTAGCCTAAAGTTGGCTAACACTTGTGAGTCTCAGTCTTGGTCTTTTTTATTCGGCCCGATGTAATTATTGTAGTTTCGGCTAACATTTAGTCATTTTAGATCGTCCGGCAAGTCCGTACGGTAGGTGTACTTTCACTATTTACTATGTGTAAATACAGGAACATGAACATTGTTTGTGATAACAGAAGTCCAAATACAAGTAATAGTTGTACGTATTTAAGTGAAAACTTTAATACAGTAAGTACAATAATTCACGATAAACAATAGGTTGTAAGTATTTGGGCGAAAAACCTAAGTACAGTTAATACAACGAATCCAGAGAAACAACAGTGCACACGTAAACAACAAGAACATGTCGGTTGCGATCTGAGATCCATAGATGACAGGAATCTGATGGCCGATGATTCAGTATGGAAACAAAGTGACAACAGGAAGTTTAGTTGAGTCCGTCAGTGAGGAAACACAATTCAAACACAATTACAGTGTTATTTCAGAATAACGAACTGACAGTGTGTTTGCGTGGGTGACGATTCACACAAACATATCTGTGAGTTTAGAGTTCTGAGATAATGACTGAAAAGTAGAAAACAAAAGTCGGAAAGCAAAACCATCGTCGTGTTCGTTCGGGTGACGATTCGAACGAATACTCGCGAAGGTGACGCGTTTCGAAGAAACGAAAACAAAAACGACACGAACAACAGTAATTTAAGAAAATAAAACATTTTAATTTTTTACAATTTTGAAACTCGTCAAAAATAAATGAATAAACTCTTTTATTTAAAACGTGTAAAACACGAGCGCAACATTACAAAAACGTAACGAAAACTTAAACCGAGAAACCGAAACGAACCCGAATACCCACGGGGTATTTAAAGCCTTAAAATGAGGCTTTCCCTCATTTTTACCTCATCTTCCTCACACACAAACCCTAATCCCGGTTTTGGTGCCCCACCACCATTTCTCACCTTCAAACCTTCATATCTCCCTCAATACTCAACCAAATCCTTCCATCTTTGGACCAAATCGAAGCTCTTGACCTCTACTACACGAAAGTACAACCGATCTAGAGCCAAATCCATCTGAAACTGAGGTATGAGACTGAGAAGTTCACGAACTGACAGTGTGTTTGCGTGGGTGACGATTCACACAAACATATCTGTGAGTTTAGAGTTCTGAGATAATGACTGAAAAGTAGAAAACAAAAGTCGGAAAGCAAAACCATCATCGTGTTCGTTCGGGTGACGATTCGAACGAATACTCGCGAAGGTGACGCGTTTCGACGAAACGAAAACGAAAACGACACGAACGACAGTAATTTAAGAAAATAAAACATTTTAATTTTTTACAATTTTGAAACTCGTCAAAAATAAATGAATAAACTCTTTTATTTAAAACGTGTAAAACACGTTTGACCCTGGTTCGAACCCTTGGGTGGATCTGGGCGGCTGCCAACTGAATGGCTCATTCGGCCTAAGAAGGGGGGAAGAGTATGAGCAAGGCCAACTAACTAACCCCATTCGACCTTCATACTCACACGGTCGAGGACACCATTCGGCTAACCCAAGGCTTCTTCGCCCTGACTCATTCGGCAGCCACATCATTCGCTGGATAGGGACATTCGGTCGAACCATGGATCCTACACACCCTTGATTCGGCCAACACACCTCCCGTTCGGTTGAGACTAGGTCATTCGATCATCACATCCGCCATCAACCTCATTCGGCCAAACATGAGCTTCAAACGACCACTTTTTCTTTCGGCCCACACCCCCACAGGCTATTTCGTCGGCCCACTGTAGGTACAGGCCCAACATGCCTTGATTGGCCCACATATCACTTGAACGATGACCACCAATATTCGGCCCATCCCACTTCTTGAGCCCAACAATGAACCAACCATAACAGCTTGGCCTAGATTTAATGCAATTGATCCATGAAGCTTATTAGGCCCACGGACTTGGCCCAGGACCTGCTGTTGCAGCCCACTTTCAGTACTTTGGCCCACTTACATATTATTTTGCCCAATTTATTAAAATGGGAGATATACACTTGAATAAATCACAAGGGATTATACACGAAATTGGATTTACAAATTTCATTTTTATTACAACATGGTGGACTTTGAGTTCAAGGATCTCATAAGATCTAAAATACTAAGTTTTAATAAAAAGTGGTAAATATAATGACAAGTTAAAATAAAGTTGGATATAATGTCAATAACAAAGTGTGTTAACTTTAAGTTAACTAGACTAAGGATTTTTTTAAAATAAAATATAAAGTCAAAGTCAATGATTATAAATAACTAATATGGGCAAGGTGACTTAAGACGACAAGGATAAAAAAAAGTAAAATGTAAACAAATGACAAAATATACTAAGCTTAACCTAACATGATTGAGTATTAGGATAACTTTGAAAAATTTATCAAGGGCCAAATAATGACCGAGACTTAAGGGTGTTAGCCAACTCTAGGGCTAACACCTACACACATGCTCGAACACATACAAACTACACTTACTAGCTACGAACAACTTGTAAACAATACAGGACCGTGAATACAACAACAGAACAACGAAGATCGCGTGCATTCTTGTTTAGGCTAAGTCAACTACAACCACGACAAGGTGAGTTCATATGCCCCTTTTCTTTAATCTTAACTGATTTTAAACTCTCAGGGCTGAGAAACATGCTTTACTTTTATTTATTTAAAAGTTTTGCTTAACATGTTGCTATTACTTTGATTTTAAATAATATTAAATTGCTTATTATCGCTTAACATTGTATGCATGCTTGTTTGATCATGATATGACATAGACAACTAAGATGACTATGATAAGATAATTTCATAAATCATCTACACAATAGAATAACATAGTTGTAAGACTCTATCTTACAACGCTTAATTATTCTTACAATAATAGATTATCACGAGTGAGCATGATGACAATAACAACAACAAACATGAATGATATGAAGATAATATATCTTCATAATATCATTCAACACCAGAGTTAGCTAAGTGAAATAAGACAAGTTCTTATAACACTCAACTTATAACTCGATGCATACCACTAGAGAACATGTAACAAGTATCATCCACCACCTAAGTCGACTAAGTGTGGTAAGATTAGTTCTTACCACAGCCTAGTGACAATAGGGTGACTATATGGAATATCAAAGAATGATATTCATGATGACATACCTTCATGATGCTGACATTGTTCACCACTAATACTAACGATGTGTAATAAGACTAGTTCTTATCACATAT
Organism: Mikania micrantha; assembly: GCA_009363875.1. Classification (NCBI taxonomy): domain Eukaryota; kingdom Viridiplantae; phylum Streptophyta; class Magnoliopsida; order Asterales; family Asteraceae; genus Mikania; species Mikania micrantha. The sequence continues at coordinate 76,529 of SZYD01002702.1, forward strand.
GGTTAAACCTGAAAACACTTATCACTAAGAACAGATGACATATGAGACTAGTACTTGTGATATCAAGGGTGACATCAGGAAAACCAAATTCCAAGATGTCATTCCCCATACATGCTAACATTATATTATAAGACTCGATCTTATAACACCATGCTTGTACTATAGTGAAACCTATGAAACTATACCGGTAATACCTATGAGACTAAAAGGTGACAGTCTTAGGGTTGGGTTAGATCCGATTTGTGTGAGACCATGAATTTGTGACTACGTGATTAGAAAGTGATATCTATATGAATTTATGCAATACGAGTCTATATATGCCTATGTGATGCCCTATATATAAGCATGCTTGATTGGGTGAGATACTATTTGTAAGCATAACTATGGAGAGGACATTGTGGGACACAAATGAGGCAATTATCAATAAAACATGGGAGAAACATTATGGCTAGGAATAACAAATAGGGTGAATACATGTGGGATAGAGATGGATCTCCATAGTTGTATTGCAAGTGGAGATAAATCCTGTTAAGCATGTGGTGGGATGGCGTCTGGGCGGGTCGTAGGCTCGACCCTTTCGTATGCCCTATATATAAGCATGCTTGATGGGATTGAAACTCTACTTGTAGATGTAACTATGGATAGGCCATGATGTGAGACAGATGAATCAAACATTACAAGAATCATATGAAACATTGTGACTGTGCTTGTGAACTTTTCAGGTTTTCAATTATCAAACTTATGAACTCACCAACCTAGTGTTGAATTTGTTTAATTGCATGTTTTCTCAGGTTACGAACAGGTTTAGTCACCAGGCATCAGGAACATAGCTAGTGGACTTTTAGAATACCTAGCTACATTTTGTGTCGAATATATTTTGAATGACATAACAGTGATTCAGTGAATCATATTCTGTAAATCTTGTGCAGAAACAAGATAGAAACCCAATGATTCTTCTTGGTAGAATTACTTAGTTAAATTATGAACATAACAACGTAATTTAACTTTTAATTCTGTAGTAATGTCATATTAGCATTTTTCATTTATATATCATGTGCCATGTGAACAATCTGATCATTTTGATTATCAAACGATATCGCGGCTTGAGAACCTTCCGCCCGACGGGAAAATCGATCCAGCCCGCCGGCTCGAGGTGTGACAACAACCGTGGTGATCCGAAGGTGAATGAGGAACTTTTGAAGCTAAATCAAACACCATGGGTTGAGAATCGAACTTGGACAGCAAGAACCACTCAAAACTTCTAGGCTTTGACACTAGAGTGATCTGGGAAGAAGGAGGGCTCGGGAAAGTTGGGTTTGAATCTGTTTAGTTGGTATTTATATACTGTACTCATTCGGCCGAATAAGTGGCCGAAACAACTCATTCGGCGAATGACTCAGCCGAATGAGTTTGAACCAGCGAACGAGTCATGCGGGTGTCTCATTCGATCGCCGAAGACATTCGGTAGGCGTTCATTCGGCGGAATGACTTCATTCGTAGAGTCATTCGCCTGAATGGGTCTATAAACATATAAAATCAAAGATAAACATAATCAAACACATATAAACTAAAATAAACGTTAAGAACAATATAGAAATACTGATTTCATTAATCAACATAAACTTTATACATCAAAAGATCATACAAAACTGAACTAGGGACATTTCGTGCACCAACATTATGAACTTTGCTTAGTGAAACTTTTGCCAGTGAACCTTCATTATGAATTCTATTATTGGACTTTAGTGAACATTGAACCTTCCTAGATAAACCTAAGTGAACTCTAAATTCAAACTTTCATTTATAACTCCTATCCTGAACCTTTCTACATTCTCGCATGTTCGTGGACTCTTCGTAGACTTTCGGGATTCATGAACCTTTCATTCTTTATGACACCCCCTAAGATACAAGTTATTAGAATTCTACGTACGTGTAACGGATAAGTAACTTGTGGGAAAATAGACGAAAAATAACCAAGATGGGGCTTAGAAATCATGTACTCGAAATAATGAAGATTTCGAATACATCACATTTCGAGTACACTACATTTTCGTGTACAGGGGTTTTCGAATACAGGGACCTTGTCTATAAATAGTCGTGCCTTGGGAAATGTGACAACCTTTGGTTGGAAGCACAGTTCCTCTCGAGTACACGAAGTTTAAGTCCAAGAATTTCAAGAATCAAACTTTGATCGACCAAACGAAGTAGGAAACGCACGGGATTCTACCAGGAGGATCAGCTACCTTCAAGTAAGTGATTCATGTATAGAAAGCTGGATTTTTATACAAAAGTTAGAATGGTTAAACAAAGGGTGAACTTTTGCATAAAGCTCACACCTTTATGCATAAAGTTCATAACTTTGAGGTTCCAATACGTTGGTAACAACCAAAGGAACCTAGAACTAGCTCCCCAAGGTCTTAGATGAATTTCTGAGATGTTTAATGACGAAATGATGAGTACACGAAATCATGTACAGAGGGTACTCGAAATCATGCATGTATTTCGAGTACAATGTTATTTCGAGTACAGGGGCTATTTCGAATACAATGGTTATTTCGTGTACATGGAATTTCGTGTACATGGCATTTCGTGAACTAGAGATGTTTCGAGTACATGGCATTTCGTGAACTAGAGATGTTTCGAGTACATGGCAATTCGTGTATATAGGAACTTAATGAATTTCAAGGGTTTCGAACACTTAGCTAAATTTCGAAAACTTGGATTCAATAAGGGGGACTAGTAGGCTATGTGGACTTAGAATAATTTCTAAGTCTAAGTATGTGATGTGATGGTATGTGATGATATGATGTAACTGATATAGGTCCTTAAGGCCCTAGCTAAGGAGTTCGGCTAAGGTTAACAGGAGTCTACTATCAGGTGAGTTCTAGACGCCCTATTTTATGCTTAATGTTTTGGGCTGACATACATGCTTATTGTTATGTCTATGATGATATGTGCCTATGATGAATGAATGATGATATGCCCTGAACATGTATGCATGTTAAGGTGATAGTATGATTATTGCATGAAAGTATGCTCAGAATGATGAATGCATGTTAGTAAGTTACGATGATAAACTGAATGATAACATGCTATGATGATAAATAGGGATGTATGTTATGACGAAATCCTAGGTACGCTATGATGAAAGTATGATGTTATGATGATTACATGCTAGGAAAATGTGTTTATGTTGCCATGATGAATGATATGATGACGTGCGGCTAGCATGACATGTGCATGGTACTAGGATGTTATGATGACATGATACTAGCATACCCTGTATAAGAAATCCTATGTTATTAGGATAATGATACGATGTTATGATGAATGATGATATGGTGCTAGTGTGTCATGTCATGATGAATGATGGTTGCTCCAGTATTTGTACTGGGTAAGTATGGTTGCTCCCGTACTCGTTACGGGGTAAGTATGACGTTGCTCCCGTATTCATACGGGGTAAGTATGAGGTTGCTCCCGTACTCGTTACGGGGTAAGTATGAGGTTGCTCCCGTACTCGTTACGGGGTAAGTATGACGTTGCTCCCGTATTCATTTGGGGTAAGTATGGTTGCTCCAGTACTTGCTACTGGGTAAGTATGGATCTGTAGAACGCTTCGGCGGGACAGATCAACGGTTATGGAGCCTTGTGCCGGCATAAGCCCACTGTTCGTATGGTAACAGTGGAACGTATGATGATGATGATGTAAGGATGTTATGTGCTAAGGTTATGGACTATGTGTATGAAATGATGTGTATGTTAAGTATGTTTAATGTTGTTTTATGAAAACTAGAACTCACCAGCGTAAGCTGACTTGATTTAGCATGTATGTCAGGTTGAAGGTATGATATGAGAAGGCATGGAGCTCGGGCATAGAGTCATACGATCCGGTGGTTTTTGGCAATCCGATATGTTTTTGATACAGACACTTTATTGATTTCTGTTTATCAAACTATGTTTACAATTCCGCTGCATGATTATGAAAGTTTTTAGTTTAAGAGCTATGTGTTATGATAAAAAAACCAACCTCTGTGAGGTGCCCGGTTTCGGGGCCTCACAAGTTGGTATCAGAGCCATAGTTTGAGAGATCTTGGCATCCCAAATGCCAAGACTTAAACTGAGAATGGGATTAATGGATGCGGATTGCCAACCACGGATGACGGATGCCACGAGTTGAATGTTTATGTATGAGTTAAGGGTTAGATGTAATGTTATGAAAGTAGTTAGTGTCATGCACATTGAAGAGATGGGATGGGAAACGTTTAGAGCCTATGAGTTGGGTAAATGGTTAATAACACTTGATCAACGTCGTTAACGATTTACAAAACTTATTCCGTGATAAACTGATTCCTGTACTGACTCATTAATTGTTGCATCCTATAGATAGTTAGATGGCCGGACAAAAGGGTAGACCGCGAAAGAAACCACAGGAACCTGAAGAACCACATGTCGAGAATGAAGAACCTGTCAATGAAGGCGACCACGAGCACAACGAGCAACCAGAGAATGAAGAAGAGTTCACTCTTGAGCCTATCGTGGTGAAGGCTATTTCTGATGAGGTCTGCAAGATAATGGATGAGAAACTACCAGCCTTGATTGCTAAGGCACTAAAGGATGCTTTAAAAGACAAGTCAGAAGGAACTAAGGAAAGCACCAAAGAAGATGAGGTGGTGATCATTGAGACAAAGAGCGGCGACTCTATGACTGGGAAACTGAAGGGCTGTGACTACAAGTCCTTCAAAGGATGCAACCCACCAACCTTTGATGGGAAGAAGGACGCAGTGGCCACCTGCCACTGGATTTCTGCGATGGAGGCTGTTATCTCCATCAGTGAGTGCCGAGTTGACCAAGCTGTCAAGTTTGCAGCCCACTCTTTCGTTGAGGAGGCACTTCACTGGTGGAACACCGTCAAGCAATCCAAGACTACTGAGGATATGGAAAATATGACTTGGGATGATCTCAAGGAACTGGTTACTAAACAGTTTTGTCCCAAGAATGAACTCGATAAGGTTGAAAGGGAGTTTCTGGTTTTGAATGCTGGAAGTCTGAACCACCGCCAGTACACGTCGAGGTTTAATGAGATGGCTAGACTGGTTCCTCACTTAGTTTCTACCGAGGAACGCAGGGTGAAGTTGTACATGGAGGGTTTACCTTCGAAGGTTCGGATACATGTGAAGGCGAATGCTCCCAAGACTTATGACTCCACTGTGGAGCTCAGTGGCATAGTTTGGGATGATGTTATGTCAGCCGAGCCAGCCAAAGAAGAAGCAAAGGTGAAAGAGTCCTCCGGGACTAAGAGGGGTCGAACAGACCAACGAAAGTTTTCAAGCAAGAAGGCTAAGCGAGAAGAGATGGGCCGATGCAACAAGTGTGGGAAAAGCCACACGGGATAGTGCCTGGTGGGCACTAATTTATGTTTCAGGTGTGGAAAGACGGGGCACTTTTCTAGCAATTGCCCGAATGTTACTCGATGCTTCAACTGCAATGGATTAGGACATATGTCCAAGGATTGCAAGCTACCACGGGCCGATGCTTTGGGCTCGGGTAAGAAAGAGGAGAAAGGAAAGGAGAAGCAGAAGGCTAAAGCACGAGCCTTTACGATGACGAAGGATGATGCGATTGAGGACCCTGACGTGGTCACAGGTACCTTTTCTATCAACAATATTCCTGCTTCTGTATTGTTTGATTCTGGTGCCAGTATGAGTTTTGTGTCTTCTACTTTCTGTGATGGGTTATCTGGGAAGGTTAAGAGGATAGATTGGGTATTTGATGTAGAGACGGCTATTGGTAAGATGACCAGGGTGACTGAGGCTATTGATGATTGTTATGTTGAGATAGAAGGTCATAGGTTTCCTGTCCGATTGTTTCTTATTGCCTTAGGAGGATTCGATGTAGTTTTGGGTATGGACTGGTTAGCCAAATATGAGGCTAACATTGTATGTCGACGAAAGATGATATGTTTACATGCGATGGATGGGAGCTCCGTGACGGTTTATGGTGATAAAGCGATGTATGCGCCAAAGATCATTTCGATGATCACGGCTGATGTTATGATGAGGCGAGGGTGTGTAGCCTACTTGGCCTACGCGATTGAGGAACGTACGGATACGAGGACGATTGATGATGTTCCCGTGGTGTGTAACTTCCCCGATGTATTCCCGGAGGAATTGCCTGGATTACCACCCGAACGGGAAATTGAGTTCCAGATCGACTTAGTGCCGGGGGCACAACCCGTTGCCAAAGCACCGTACCGTTTAGCTCCAAACGAGATGAAGGAAATGATGACCCAGCTACAAGAACTCCTTGATAAAGGTTTTATACGACCGAGTGTCTCTCCGTGGGGAGCACCGGTGTTGTTCGTTAAGAAGAAAGGTGGAAGTATGCGTATGTGTATCGATTACAGGGAACTGAATAAGTTGACCGTAAAGAACAGGTATCCTCTACCTAGAATTGACGACTTGTTCTATCAATTGCAAGGTGCAAGCTGGTTCTCAAAGATAGATCTCCGATCCGGTTACCATCAGTTGAAAGTTCGAAAGCAGGATATTCCAAAGACTACTTTCCGCACACGTTATGGACATTACGAGTTTCTCGTTATGTCGTTTGGATTGACGAATGCTCCCGCAGCATTTATGGATTTGATGAACAGGATATGTCGACCGATGCTGGACCGATCGGTGATAGTGTTTATTGACGATATTTTGATTTATTCAAAGAACGAAGGAGACCATGCTTGCCACGTACGTGAGGTATTGGAGATCCTGAGGAAAGAGAAACTTTATGCTAAATTCTCCAAATGCGCTTTCTGGCTACGAGAGGTACAGTTTCTGGGTCACGTGGTGAACCCAGAAGGCATTATGGTAGATCCAGCTAAAGTTGAAACGATTATGAAATGGAGCCCTCCAAAGTCACCTACGGAAGTACGCAATTTTCTTGGTTTGGCCGGTTACTATCGGAGATTTATTCAAGACTTCTCCAAGATAGCGACGCCACTGACGAAGCTCACGAAGAAAGATGTAAAGTACGAATGGGGCCAGAACCAAGAACAAGCGTTTTCAGTGCTGAAGGAGAAACTTACCCAAGCTCCTGTTCTAGCACTGCCGGATGGAAATGATGATCTTGTTGTGTATGCCGATGCGTCACGACAAGGGTTGGGATGTGTACTAATGCAAAGGGGAAGGGTGATAGCTTATGCTTCGCGCCAGCTAAAGATTCATGAGGCTAACTACCCGACCCACGATCTTGAACTCGCTGCAGTGGTGTTTGCATTGAAAATATGGAGGCACTACTTGTATGGAGTACGGAGTACCATCTATACCGACCACAAGAGCTTGAAGTACTTCTTCGAGCAAAAGGATTTGAACATGAGGCAGAGACGATGGCTTGAGCTGCTAAAGGATTATGATTGTGATATTCTATATCACCCGGGAAAGGCCAATGTGGTGGCGGATGCTCTGAGTCGCAAGACCGATCATCCTGCCATACGAGTAAAATCGTATAGTTTGGTAATAACGCCAGACCTTCTGAACGAGCTCAAGCAGGCGCAACAGGAGGGATTGAAAGAAGAGAATGTGGGTTTTGAACGCGTCTTCGGACAAGTCAAGAACTTGGAAGACAATGACCGTGGGATAAAGGTACGATTCGGTCGAATGTGGGTGCCCAGAAATGGGGACATTCGAGCGAGGATTTTAGATGAAGCCCACAAGTCACGATACTCGGTACACCCCGGTGCAACGAAGATGTATCAAGATCTCCGACAGGATTATTGGTGGCCGGGCATGAAGTTTAATGTGATGCAGTATGTGAACAGGTGCCTTACTTGTGCGCAAGTGAAGGCTGAACATCAGAAGCCGTACGGATATGTGCAACCTCTAGAGGTACCGGAATGGAAATGGGAACACATCACCATGGATTTCATCACCAAGCTACCAAAGACAGCTAAGCGACATGATACCATATGGGTGATTGTGGACCGACTGACGAAGAGTGCACATTTCCTTCCTATCAGGGAAACGTATACGTCCGAAAGGTTGTCTGAGTTGTTCGTAAAAGAGATTGTGACCAGACATGGAGTTCCTGTCTCCATTGTGTCAGATCGGGATACGAGGTTTACTTCCAGATTCTGGAAACAGTTTCATGATGCTATGGGAACGAGGTTAAATATCAGTACCGCCTATCACCCCCAAACGGATGGACAGTCGGAAAGGACCATTCAAACGTTGGAGGATATGCTTAGGGCGTGCATTATCGATTTTGGAGGAAGCTGGGATGACCACTTGCCATTGGTGGAGTTTTCGTACAATAACAGCTATCACTCTAGTATCGGAATGCCCCCATACGAGGCGTTGTACGGAAGACGATGTAGAACCCCGATATGTTGGGGTGAAGTTGGACAGAAAGAAATGGGAAACAAGGCTGCCGTGATTGATATGGCAGAAAAGCTACGGGTGATAAAAGCACGTATGAAAGCTGCACAAGATCGCCAAAAGTCTTACGCTGACAAGCGCCGAAGACCAATCGAGTTTGATGTTGGGGATCGAGTGTTGCTGAAAGTATCACCATGTAAGGGAATCATTCGATTCAGAAAGAGAGGAAAGTTGAGTCCAAGGTACATTGGACCGTTTCAAATAAAAGCAAGGGTAGGGAAAGTCGCGTATCGACTGGACCTACCAGACGAGCTGAACGGGATTCATCCTACCTTCCACGTGTCACATCTTAGGAAGTGTTTGGCAGACGAGCAGGCACATGTTCCTTTGGATGACATTGAGGTAGATGACCGACTGAACTACATTGAAGAACCAGTTGCCATTGTGGATACGAAGGAAAAGCAGCTACGGAATAAAACGGTTCGTCAAGTAAGAGTTCAGTGGAAGCATCAGAAGGGTTCAGACACGACGTGGGAATTGGAAGACGAGATGAGGAAGTTGTATCCTCATTTGTTCGATATGTAACGAGGCAGGTTTCGGGACGAAACCTATTGTAAGGAGGGGAGACTTGTAACATCCCAAATTTTTCTAAGATACAAGTTATTAGAATTCTACGTACGTGTAACGGATAAGTAACTTGTGGGAAAATAGACGAAAAATAACCAAGATGGGGCTTAGAAATCATGTACTCGAAATAATGAAGATTTCGAATACATCACATTTCGAGTACACTACATTTTCGTGTACAGGGGTTTTCGAATACAGGGACCTTGTCTATAAATAGTCGGGCCTTGGGAAATGTGACAACCTTTGGTTGGAAGCACAGTTCCTCTCGAGTACACGAAGTTTAAGTCCAAGAATTTCAAGAATCAAACTTTGATCGACCAAACGAAGTAGGAAACGCACGGGATTCTACCAGGAGGATCAGCTACCTTCAAGTAAGTGATTCATGTATAGAAAGCTGGATTTTTATACAAAAGTTAGAATTGTTAAACAAAGGGTGAACTTTTGCATAAAGCTCACACCTTTATGCATAAAGTTCATAACTTTGAGGTTCCAATACGTTGGTAACAACCAAAGGTACCTAGAACTAGCTCCCCAAGGTCTTAGATGAATTTCTGAGATGTTTAATGATGAAATGATGAGTACACGAAATCATGTACAGAGGGTACTCGAAATCATGCATGTATTTCGAGTACAATGTTATTTCGAGTACAGGGGCTATTTCGAATACAATGGTTATTTCGTGTACATGGAATATCGTGTACATGGCATTTCGTGAACTAGAGATGTTTCGAGTACATGGCATTTCGTGAACTAGAGATGTTTCGAGTACATGGAAATTCGTGTATATAGGAACTTAATGAATTTCAAGGGTTTCGAACAGTTAGCTAAATTTCGAAAACTTGGATTCAATAAGGGGGACCAGTAGGCTATGAGGACTTAGAATAATTTCTAAGTCTAAGTATGTGATGTGATGGTATGTGATGATATGATGTAACTGATATAGGTCCTTAAGGCCCTAGCTAAGGAGTTCGGCTAAGGTTAACAGGAGTCTACTATCAGGTGAGTTCTAGACGCCCTATTTTATGCTTAATGTTTTGGGCTGACATACATGCTTATTGTTATGTCTATGATGATATGTGCCTATGATGAATGAATGATGATATGCCCTGACCATGTATGCATGTTAAGGTGATAGTATGATTATTGCATGAAAGTATGCTCAGAATGATGAATGCATGTTAGTAAGTTACGATGATAAACTGAATGATAACATGCTATGATGATAAATAGGGATGTATGTTATGACGAAATCCTAGGTACGCTATGATGAAAGTATGATGTTATGATGATTACATGCTAGCAAAATGTGTTTATGTTGCCATGATGAATGATATGATGACGTGCGGCTAGCATGACATGTGCATGGTACTAGGATGTTATGATGACATGATACTAGCATACCCTGTATAAGAAATCCTATGTTATTAGGATAATGATACGATGTTATGATGAATGATGATATGGTGCTAGTGTGTCATGTCATGATGAATGATGGTTGCTCCAGTATTTGTACTGGGTAAGTATGGTTGCTCCCATACTCATTACGGGGTAAGTATGACGTTGCTTCCGTATTCATACGGGGTAAGTATGACGTTGCTCCCGTATTCATACGGGGTAAGTATGAGGTTTCTCCCGTACTCGTTACCGGGTAAGTATGAGGTTGCTCCCGTACTCGTTACGGGGTAAGTATGACGTTGCTCCCGTATTCATATGGGGTAAGTATGGTTGCTCCAGTACTTGCTACTGGGTAAGTATGGATCTGTAGAACGCTTCGGCGGGACAGATCAACGGTTATGGAGCCTTGTGCCGGCATAAGCCCACTGTTCGTATGGTAACAGTGGAACGTATGATGATGATGATGTAAGGATGTTATGTGCTAAGGTTATGGACTATGTGTATGAAATGATGTGTATGTTAAGTATGTTTAATGTTGTTTTATGAAAACTAGAACTCACCAGCGTAAGCTGACTTGATTTAGCATGTATGTCAGGTTGAAGGTATGATATGAGAAGGCATGGAGCTCGGGCATAGAGTCATACGATCCGGTGGTTTTTGGCAATCCGATATGTTTTTGATACAGACACTTTATTGATTTCTGTTTATCAAACTATGTTTACAATTCCGCTGCATGATTATGAAAGTTTTTAGTTTAAGAGCTATGTGTTATGATAAAAAAACCAACCTCTGTGAGGTGCCCGGTTTCGGGGCCTCACAGACATGTATTAACTGGAAGGGTGAAATACCGTTAGTTGAGAATCATGTCTAGGAAAGTCGTTTAGCTTTCCTAGGGACTATCTATGAAAGTATATTCACTTATTACATGCCAAAGGATGTCATACCAAACATCTCACAAGCTACAAAGTTCTAATATGTCAAATGTATTCAACTTTGGATACTATTCCTCATGGCATAGATACCTTACACCTATGATTAGTAAGGGTGATTCCTTATTTCATCTAAGGTATAAAAGAGTCAAAAATCCTAAAATACTTATACTATGATTTTATGACATTTCATCTATGATTTTGTCAGGGTGATTCCTAACTATATCTAAGATGTCATAATGTCACTCAATTATACATTTTATACAAATCAAAGAAATCTTATAACATTATATCTATGGTTAAATGAAGTCTATCCATTCATACACCTAAGGTATTACAACGACATATTTAAACATTCAATACAAATCAAGAAAGTTCGATGACATTATTGTATGATTTATAATAAAATTACTCATTATTATATCTAAGATAATAAAAATGTCACACACACTATACATATATTATCATAATTCAAAGATATTATACCTAAGATTAGTAATTGTGATTCATTACTATATCTAAGGTATTATAATATCACATACCTTATACATATTTTGTCAAAATTCTAAGATATTATCTCTATGAATAGTGATGATCATTTATCCGTTTTAGCTATGGTTATAATTTCACATACTTGTGTATTTTCTATCTTGCTTCTCATTGATAACTAAGTTTACACAAAACATATACTTTACTACATGTGTAGATCTTACATTTTCACATATCCATATACTCAGACTATAATTTAAATTTTCTAAGACATTATACTTATGATTATTGATATTCATTTATCATTTTAATCTAAATTCCTATAATGTCACATTTCACATATCCTCATACCTAGACTACAATACAAAAACTCTAAGACATTTAACTTAGGTGATACTTATCATCATATTAACCTAACGTTCTAAAATGTCTTATTCCACATATTCTTTTGCTGAAAAACCAAATCTTATGTTATGATACTTATGATTCATAATAACTATTTATCATCGTAATTATAATTTCAAAACTATCATCAATATCCTTTAATATCATAATGTCATGTGGAAACAAAACTCTATGAATGCAAATCGAGTCACCGATTACGACTTCATGAGATGGACCACTTCAATCTACACGGTTGAAGATTGTTATTCCAAACGACCTATAAATCATAACTTTGATAAGACAAGTTTTCATTCTATGTAATCCTAAATCAAATCATTCATGTTCCATGTATGGGATGATGACAAGGAATTAGGGTAATCATGCATTGCAAATTGTCGTTACGGGTGCACACATAGCGAGAATTTGCAGTACATGTGAATCCTAGTAAATCATGTTGTACGAGACAATGGACACAAGCTTAGCAAACTTTGAATCTAGATCTTAAACTCATCGAAATCGTATTCTAGGATTCAAACACATGAGTACTTTAAGTTTCGGTTAGTATTGGTAGGTGATTGGTATGCTTACAAAGTACTAGTGGTGTGGTGGGTTGGCTGCAGTATACCCTATACACAAGCACCAATAGTACATTGAGAGTAGAATTAAAAGCTTGACCATGGACTGTGATATAAAATTCAAAATTCATTGTCAACTAGGTTATTCTTTAGTCAAAACTAGTGGTCGAATCATTTATCCGGGACGTGTTTATACACCAAGTCAATCAAGGGTTTTATTCATCCATCAAGATCACTAAACTATCATTAATCCAAACATTCTAAGTCAGATAAACAAGATGAAAGCAAATTCTTAAGACGAATATTTTAAACCTATAACTTTTGTTACAATTCATTAAAATCCACATCCGAGGGTAATCGCCAACATATGCTATTAAACTCCTCAAATGCTATGATCTCATGGTAGTTCATGATTGGGAGATGCTAGTTCATAAACCAAAATACATCAACCCACAATTCTAAAACATCAAAAAAAAATTCCCACATCATTCTAATACGTAAGCTATGAATTTTAAAATCAGAATCCATGATTCAAATTTGACAGTTTAAGATTCGAAATCCTAAGTCTATATCCTGTATCTTTTGACGCGTCACAAAACTTGAAAGTTCTACGATCAAAAACTATTTATCACACCTTTATATCAATATGTTAACTCGAAATATCAAAACCAATACGAGTGCCAATCATTTGAAATATTATCTCTAATAGCATAGAAAATTACCATAGGATTTGACTAGGGAAAGCTATCAGGTATTGAGAATGTGGTGGGTTGGTGGCTGGGTTCGCTCTACATATACCATATATATAAACATTACCGATATTATGGTAGAATACCCTTGTTAGAAATTATGAGAATTTGGAAGTAAACAAAATTTATATCAAAAACAGTGAACTTTCAGCAATTTATAATAAAAGAAAAAATCCATTTACAAACCTACCAACGTAACATTTTACTAAAGTATGGAAGAAAGTGTTGTCTACCATCTTTCTAAGCATTTCATCATCAAACGTAAATCGTTATAAACATTTTGGGATTTAGTAAAACAATGATAACACAAATAAAAACCCTTGATATTGTTTTTCAAATCACTTGCAAGCTTCTTTGATTCTAGCCATTTCGGACTTCATACTTGTAAATGTCTTATTTATAAAACCATGTTTCATTATGAGTTTATACGTATACCCCTTCTAGGTTAACCATTTGCTGATAGAATTCATGAAAATAAAGAATCGCTTTTCGCAAACAAAACTTAAACAAATTAATAACCATTTTCACTTGGTAATATCTTGATTAATTCAAGACCTGATTTCAAGAAGATGTCAAGTCGTAGCCTATTTTAATATTTTGAACACTATTTGGTCTCGTAACAAAAAGGAGTTTTCATTATCCAAAATAACATATATGATGAAAAATATTTTACTGCTAAACTTCTTCAAGAACTCAAATCACACAAGCTATTCCAACATGTTTTACCATGCTCGAAATCTAAAGCCTCGAAAAACAATAAATACGTTAATTGCAAAGAGAATTACAAGTTTTCCATGTTTTTCATTTCAACGAAGGAACCCCTATTTTCATTGTAGAAAATTAACAAGAAAAAGGACACTAACCTCTTTGTGGCAAAATGCCTTACCTATCTGTCCAAACAAACAATAATCATCTAATGGTTTTGTTATTGTCCCATGATTGCTGGTACGAAGTGAGGAAACATATCTATGGAGTTCATTTCCATGTTCCCTCTCACTTCTAGTAATACAACGAAAGTCTCCGACTTACAATCTTACCAACATCTCGTGATGTAAGGTAGCCTAACGTTCACAAAGAAACAAGGATAGTAATTTGCAAACCTGAACAAAACTATCACATCCGGTAATTTCACAAATGATGACCCGTAATGGTTAGTGTACTAAACTCAATTTATTTAATGCATTAACAATTTAATATATATTATTGAATTAATGTTGATTAAAAAGTCTAGCACAGAGTGTTATTTAAATGCATGGATTTGCATTTGGTGAAATTTCGAGTTTTCTGTACTGTTCGGCGGTGTTTTAACGAGCGTTGGTGACGACTCGATTAACGAATTTAGTAGATATGCTTGGTTTAGCATAAAATGATAAATCATAAATGTATAAATTAAAGTTAACGATGAAAACCGTGAATTTTGGAGCAAACTGTCGATTTTACTGAGAATCGATTGAATCTGCGTTTTAGCCGGGCAAAATGGAGTTAATTATTCAAATAATATTTAAGGTCATTAGTTTTGACAAAAATTTAATCGTTTAAGTACGATTAAATATTCTATTAATTTTAGAATAAAAATCGTAGTTTTATTTAATATCCTGTACAATAATTATACACCATAGCACTCAGATCATACCAGTTTGTATCTGATTTAAACCATAATTAATCAAAAGAAGACAAGTGTGTAGACACTTGTCAAGAGGAAGTGACATCAAGATCTTTTATAAATCCTCCAAATCTCACACTTCCCAAAGTGGGTTTTTTCTATACAAGTTGTTTGCCCAAAGAAAGAGTTTGAATCAAATGGGTTTTTAGCAAAAAAGTTTATAATGTGTGTGTATGTGTGTGTCGTGAGTGTGTGCAAATGTGTGAAACATGTGTGTGTATGCACGTGTGTGTGTGAGCCGTAAAAACATACACACATATATGTATGCATGTGACGTGAATGTATATATACACACATGGGTGTGTGTTGCAATGTATGTATATATGGGTGGTTATGTTTCTTTCAAAATATACATACATACATACATACATACATACATACATACATACATACATACATACATGGATGATTTTGCATGGATGATGATTTTAATCACATGCATGTACATATACATGCATATATATATATATGTATGTATGTAGAGGTGAAATAAGTTACATACAAGAACATATATGTGTATGTACGTGTTTGTATATATATACACATATGTATGTATAGGTGAGATGGTTACATGCATGAACTCATATGTATGTATTAGTGGGTTTTGTTGACATGCATGTATATATATGTATGTAATCGTGTGTGTACAAATATATGTATATGAAAGAACAATATTGATTTTACATACATGGATGGATGTATACATGATTTGATTGTACATGCATGCATTTGTATGTATACATACGAATGTATGTATAGGTATGTATGTATGTATGATTATTTTAAGTATACATATGCCTGAGGATAATGAATACATATACATAAGTGTATATATATATATATATATATATATATATATATATGGTAGAAAACATGACATGCATGATGGTTGTGTATGTATGCATGCATGGGTATGTATGTAATTTTTTATATAATTATTGAATTTGAAAAATAATAATAATAATTGCTATTTTATGAAATATATTAGATCTGATCTAAAAGATGTAATATACTTAAAAATATAAATATTTTTGTGATAAATGAATAAAGAATGGTTAGATAACTTAGCCATAATTTTTATTACTTTAAAATTGATGTTTTGATAAGATAAAAACTACAAAAATAGAGTTTTCTACGAAAAAAATTTGGAACAGGTTATGTAACTATAAAAATAAATTTTATAACATATTTAAAATATTAAATCAAGTGGTTTTAGAATTGTAATGACATAACGGTTATTGAGGACCTAAAATACGCATTTTTGACAGTGTTTAACATATAAAAAGAATCTTTTTATTAATCTGATTTGGATCAGAAAATTTATAAGTTTTTTATGATAAAAATATGTAAATTTTAATATATAAGTGTTGTAAGAAAAGTATAATATGAAATACATGAAAGCTATGTTTAAAAATGGCGTAAAAACGTCATTTTAACGCAAAATTCCGACATAAATTTGTGATTGATTTTATATAGAAAATTTTGAGTAAAAATAAGTATTTTTTAAATATTAGTAGTCACTTAGGTCATAATGCATGTTGATGTGCTTGCATGTTGCGTTGTTGGTTTTGTCGGTAAAATGTGATAAATGTCATTTTTGACAAGTAATTATAAATAATTAAGTTTGGAGTTAAAATAGATTTTTAACAAAGATAACTTAATTATTTGGATATAATATGACTTAAAAAAACATTAACTTATGATTTATAAAAACTAAATTCGAGTCACCAACTGGTCGTTTGTGAGAAAATTGTTTTCCTTAGTGGAATGTGTTTAATTCTAGTTAAGTTGTGTGAACAACTTACATAATGGACTTTTATTTAGACTGTTAATGTGTCCCTTGCGTTTTAGGGCGCTAGTGAGAACAGTCGTGTTATTTGGAAATCTTTGTTGCTAGCAGGAACACATTGAGGTGGGTTTCACGGCCCCTTTTTTACTGTGTTTTGGTTTTTCATAAATCGGGGAGAAGCATACCGGGAAAAGAAAAGTTTGTTTTTGTAATGTAATTGTTGGTGTAGTATGTGACTTTGATAGCTCTTAAGTAAGTGCAGTTGGGCATGGTTCTCGTGGATTTGTTCCCGAGAGTTTTTGCGTATGGTTTTGTGCCCGCAGTCGTAATCATTAGTCTCGGGGGAGAGACCGCATGATATATTGGAAGATCTATCGGTTTTGACAACCCACTCCCCGAACAGGTGTCATGATCCGTGAGTAACGGGAGCAATATATGTTGAGGGGTGTTCGCACCTTGGTTTTGGTTTGATTATGAGCTCATGGTGTCTATCGTATCGTAGGACCTTGCTATTCTACGATGAGTTCACTAGCACAACAATGTGGCATTACATTCTTTTCCATGATTATTGATTAAATGTTTTATTATGAAAACCTGTGAACTCACCAACCTGTTTGGTTGACACTTGTTTTAAATTTGGTATGTTTCTCAGGTAAGTAGCAAGTCGTTTGGGGGGAAGAAAGGAAACCGGTTCTTGAAAGCGAGCGTACTTGGGATATTTATCTGGGACCAGTTATCGAATTGTTGAAACTGATGTTTTATAAACTGGATGTTGAACTTGTAATGTTTTTATAAATTTATCGATGGCTTCTATAACTAAATATCATTGTTTTATATAAATCGTTCGCTTAATTTATGCTTATGATATTTACTGTTGACCGCCAAGACTCTGTGTTGGAATATAAGGACTGATGAGCAAAACCACTGAAACCAGACACCAGAATAAAACCATGGAAATACAAGCCACAGATGTTTCTCTTCCGATTGAAGAATTGCTTCAGTATCGGAAGGGTATCAGCGGAAGCTTCGCTAAAAAGAAGTGTCGCTAAACTTATTTCTGAAGACAGTAGTTGATCTTGCATCAATGGAAGACAACCTCTGCATCAGAAGAAGTCAAATGACTCGGAAGACAATCTTCTCTTCCCAAATAATTGATTACTTAATCAGCTTCCGATGAACAACTTCCGAAAGAATAAACGCTGAACTCCAGTACATCTACTTCCACATCGGAAGAACTAAGACAACTGAAGACTCTTGTTTCCGTTGTTGTTGACTTTGTATTTGTACTAGTGTGTTGTATCAGTGTCTGTAATAATGTCAGCTATTTGTCTTATTATTTCTAGTCTTGTATCACAGAATGTTTGGGTATTTAAGTCCCAACATTCTCTGAATAATTAAGGATTACTTTCCCCAAATTTCCTTGTGTTTAAAAAATCATTCTAACAAATCACTTTGAGAACTCATCACTTGTTGATTTGCTCATAACCATTTGTGTACCAATGGCAGAGAAATTCACTCTTGGCCCCCATAACACCGGTTCTGCCACGAAGCTACCAATCTTGGTTAGGCATCAATATAACATTTGTCAGAGGCGGATGTTACACTTCTTGTCCAATAATCATACAGGATGTTGGAAGTCTGTCATGTTCAGACCGCATAAACCAACGGTCCTGGACACGGAGACAGGAGACGATGTCCCGATAGATCCTCGGAACTACACCGAAGAGAATTACTAGAAGTTGGAGCTTGATGCAAAGGCACAAGCTCAGTTGGCTATGGCCCTTCCTATTGAAATATACTCTAGTCTTCTTCACCATGAGTCTGCTAAAGACCTATAGGATGCTCTAAAAGAGCAATTCGGTGGTACCGAAGATGTTGTGGCTAATACCAGGGAGATATTAGCTCAACAATACGAGACATTCTCCCAACGAAATAATGAGTCACTTACTCAGCAATTTGAACGATTCACTTCTCTCTTAAGTGAATTAAAACTTGCTGGTCAAGTGTACCCCCTTGTCTCTGTCTTGAACCGCTTCTTGAGATCACTACATGAAAAATAGGAAACCTATTCTATAGTTATGGATCCTCTCCAAACTTTGGGAAACTCTCGCTTACCCAACTTCATGGTAAGTTGCTTACCATTGAGCGAGAGATTGACCAGAAAAGAAAACTAATAAAGTATGGTAAATCAACTGAAGAATATGTTCAAGGGAACACAGCTCTTCTGAGGCATAACTGTGAATCAAATGATCAGGGTTATGATGAATATATTGACATAACTAGTGGCATCACTTCTTCTTCTTCTTCTGATGACCACTCTCCTATTTCTTATCATCTGTGTTTTATCATGGATGATCTCCATCAAGTTCCAAGTGATGACTTGGAAGAGATGGACATTCTTCACCAACTGGCTCTCTTGAGCATAAGAACGAATAAGTTCTACAAGAGGACCAGAAGGAAATTTCCTGGTATTCAAGGGAAAACCAGGTTCTGTCTAAATAAGGCTAAGGTTCAATGCTATAGATGCCATGGCACTGGACACTTCGCCAGGGAGTGCAAAAATGCTCCTAACTCAAATTCTTCACTGTACGTGACCTTTCCCAACTCACAATCACATACTTCTTCTGCACCTTTTTCTTCTTCTTCTTCTTCATCTTCCTTTAGAAGGCACAACAATCCCCAGGAGTCAGCACATATTGTACAGACTCCTCCTCCTACTAATGTACAATTTGTACAAGCTGCCAATGGATGCATGTATCAACTTATTCCTGCACCTCTTAAAATTGTTGCACCACCCTCTTCTCAAACAAATATATCAGGCTCTGTTGTTCATTCTTCTTCTCCCAGTCAACCGGCTCTCTTTACCCAAGAGTATGTCGACTGGAGCAGCTTGCCTGAAGATGTAGGCTATGCCTTCATCGTCTCTGAACCAACAGACTTCGCTCTTATGGCTGTTGGTGACGACTCTTCTCCTTCTGAACAACCTGCTGCAGACACTCTTGATGCACAGGTATCTTCTTCCACTCTAGAAAAACTATGTATCGATGCGTGCATAGAGGCTTTTGCAAAAATAAAGAAAGCCAATGTGTTGCTTCAACAACAAAATCAGGAGTTGGAGCAACTACTTGACAGTAAAAATTTTTAAATTAAAAAACAAATAGAGAATAAAGACAGTCAAATCTCTGTCCTAATGATTGAAAAGTCCAACTTACAAGCTCTATTCGATTTTCAAAATGAAAAATATGCAGCTTGTAGAGATGAATTGTCTCAGACCAAGGTTAGCTGTAACAAGTGGGTTGAATCCTGCAAAGGGTTCAAAATGCCTTTAAGTAAGCAAGTTCACAGCAAGGCCAAATTCGAAATCAGGTTTAATCTTACTAGTCCCCCAGAGGACTACACCCCGATTGATAATAAAATAAATGAGACTGATTCTGAGCCCATTTCCCCCACCTTTCTTCCGGATGAAATTCCATCCAATACAATCACACCTCCAAGAGTGTACCAACCTCCGCAGCTTCCCACGTTTGTTTATCCCACTGAAACTTGCATTGAGAGACAGGAGGAAACACCCTTGGAAAGTGATCAAAATAAAAATGCTTCTAAACAAACTGACATTGCTCCTACCATGAGCTCTACTCAAAGTTCAGAAGGTACAAGTCTTCATAAGACCTCTGATAATCATGTTGCCCGCCTTGAGAAAGGAAAGAGGCCCATGATTGACCTCAGATATCCTCCTTCTCATCCTCATCCCCCTTATCCAATAATGAAGGCAAATAAGCCTTTCATCCACAACTACTCCTCTCTGTCTCCTGCTTGTCTAAAATGTTTTAAGTATAATCATACTACTGAAAACGGTTGGACAAAAACTCCTCAGGAGAAAGCAAGAGAAAAACTAAATGTTGAAAGATTGAAAGCAAAACAGGGTTATTTAACTAAAGGAAAATTTCCTAATAAAATGAAGAAATCAAAGAAGGCTAATAGATTTTCAGCACCTTCTCATTCATCACCTCACTCTTCTTCTCCTTCACTTGCTTCACCCGGTCCTTCTATCCTTGGAACACCACCTTCTTATCCCATGGTAACTCCTGCGGCCCATTCTTCTGCTGATATGAACCCTCCTTCCGTGAATTCACAAATCAGTATCCTGCATCAAAATTAGCAACAGTTAATATTGATGATGCAGAAATTGATGAATAAATCTTAGCAAAACAAATAAATATCTTCTCTTTCTTCTAAAAATAAAATAAGACCCATATGTAACCTATTGCAATTAAATTGTCATGTGAAGAGACCTTTTTCAAACCAAAGTCATCGATGGTATGTGGACAGTGGAGGTTCTAGGCACATGAAAGGATGCAGATCCATTTTAAATAACTTCATTCCAAAGAATGGAGGATCTATTTCCTTTAGAAATATTGCATAAGGTTGGATAGTGGGGTCTGGTTCTGTCCTAAGTGGAAAACTACACTTTAAGGATGTTAGCTTAGTTGAAAATCTCAACTAGCTGACAAAGAATTTAGTTCATTTTTCACCAAGGGCAGTTGTAAAATCCTCTCCTGAAATAAATTCAAAAATAAAGATCTTAATTGATCAACACACCTTGCTTACGGCTAAAAGAAGTGGAAATGTCTACGTTGTAGACATGACCACTGACTCTCAAACATCTTCTCTTACTTGTTTGATAGCCAAAGCATCATCTTCTGAAACCGCTCTTTGGCACAGACGATTCAGTCACCTCAACCACCAATCTCTTCATAAGCTTTCTACCCTTTCGTTAGTAAGAGAACTACCTTTCAAAGAATTTCACTTTGAAGGTCAATGTGAATCTTGCTTAAAAGGAAAGAAACATAAAACATCACATAAGTCTATTGAGGAGTCAAAAACAACTAACTGTCTCAATCTACTTCACATGTCTCAAGATTTTGTTGGACCTTCTTTCTCTTCATCAAAGATGAGACTTCTGATAAAATAATTGCACTTATCACTCAACTTGAAAGACAATTTAGTCTTCCGGTTAAAACAATAAAGAGTGATAATGGGACTGAATTCAAGAACCAGGTTCTTGATAAGTTCTACATCTCTAAAGGAATCCTTAGACCATATAGTGTTCCTAGAACTCCCGCTCAAAATGGAGTTGTGGAAAGGAAGAATAGGACACTTATTGAAGCTGCAAGAACTATGCTTGCAGATTCAGGATTACCTTTATCCTTCTGGGCTGAGATAGTAAACACTGCTTGCTACGTCTTGAACAGAGTTCACATTGTGAAAAGACATAACAAGACTGCCTATGAAGTTCTTCATAACATAAAGCCTCTCATCTCTTTCTTTAAAGTATTTGGGTGTCCGTGTTTCATCTTGAACACAAAAGACTTTGTATCCAAGTTTGCTGCTAAAGTCGACTCTGGATATTTTGTTGGATATTCTCAGACCTCTAAGGCTTGCCGAGCTTTCAATCTCAGGACCAAGATTGTTGAAGAAACTATTGATCTCAAATTCAATGAATCTGCATCAACCTCATCTTTCCCTTCTTCTCCTGATGACGTCTTTGATCTTGAAAGCTTCACCTACATCTCTTCTACCCCTTCCTCCTCTTCTTCTTCAGAATCATGTCAAACTTCTGAAGATTTATCCTCTCTTGAAGAGTGTTCTGTCTCTAAATTATTTTCCTCTCTTCCTTCTCATCAAATAAATTCTCAAGACCAAAATGAATAGATTTCTACTCCTTTATCCCCTGCCTTGGATAACATACCTGTAGATGTTCCTGAAAATAGTCATGCTTCCCCTTCAGAAAATTCTCCTAGCCTCACTGAAAACTCACTTTCTTCCGATGCTGCCTCCTCAAATAACTGTTTGTACATCATTCCCTTCGGTAGAAATCATCCTCTATAACAAATCTTAAGTGATCTACATAAAGGTGTTCAAACTAGGAGCCATATTTTGAACTTTTGTCTTCATACAGCCTTCCTGTCGCAAGTTGAGCCTTCCAAATATCAGGAAGCTCTTAAGGATAATAATTGGGTAGAGGCTATGCAAGATGAACTGTTATAGTTCAAAAGGCAAAACGTTTGGACTCTCTGCCCCATGCCAGCAGGAAAATACCCTATCAGAACCAGATGGGTATTCAGAAATAAAACAAATGGCAGAGGCATCGTGATCAAAAATAAAGCCCGATTGGTAGTGCAAGGCTACTGCCAAGAGGAAGGCATCCATATGACATGCAATATGTCATGTATGCAGTTCTTTACAACGAAAAGGTCAATATGTCTAAAATAATTTTTGACCATCTGGTGAATCACCAGAAAAGTCCCAACTTTCTGCTTTATCCAAGGTTTATAATGGCCTGCCTCTTTGCTGACCTTAATAAGGTTTGTCACATTGCTCCTCTTTCCACTATCAAGAGCATTGACAAACAAGTGTTCACTAGGTTGAACACTCATCCAAAAAAAACGGATGACATTGAGGAAACACCCATCCTTGGTGAACCCACATCCACCTCCTCTTCCGCACCTGTAAAGGTACCAACCAAAAGGAAAGCTTCTCCCAAAGCCCCTAAACTTATGAATCCTAAAAAGACTGTTCAGGAATATGAGATCTCAGAACATGTCTCTGTCCCCACTGGACAGTTGGATTCATCTGTGCCATCCTCATAGATGCATCAAGGATCTCCACCCCACCTGGCTCCTTATCAATCATCTCAACAGGATGATGTTTTACTTCAAAGGGAACCCTCTCTAGCCACTAAAGTGTAACTTGACACTTAGTTGGCAGTCCACTCTCCCAAGAACATTTCTGTTTCTTCCCCACATGCAGCCCTTAACTCTCCTACCCATATTCTCCATGAGATTGATGCTGTGTTTGAGCAGCTTGGTTCTCCTCCCCTTTCTCCAATAGAGGAGCTGCTCCATCAAACCTTTCCTCAACCTAATCAATCTCCTATCCATGGAGAAGAGGATGAGATCAAGATGACCAGTCCATCTAGACATCTTGATCATATATCTGGAGCATCCATTTCACATGTGACTCCACTAGACTCTCATTTGAATGGATCAGGCAAAAAGACTACTGATATGGCAACAGCCCATGAAGTTCTTGAAACAGAGGATGGAAATCCCCAGAACCAAGAAAATGGGGTCCATGACATTCCTGAGATGGACTCAGGTCATGATAAAACTAACTCATTAGTCAGGGATTCAGATGATATCCTTAAAAGGATAGACGAATCAGATTCTAAAATAAAGGAATTGACAGATTCCGTTGCTCACATTCAGACTGATGTAACTAAGCTCACTGAGCTTATCTCAACAGTCTTGAGTAACCAAGCCCTGCAACCCCAATCCATCCCCATGCAGGCACCTTCACTTGAAGGTACTTCCACCACATCACCTACTTCCACTACTACCACCCTCTCACCTCAGGTTCTTCAAGAACTGTTAAACCCACTTCTTACTACCCAACTTACTACCCTGTTTCAATCCTTTACCAACCAATTTCTCACCACCCAAAAGCTTCAACTGGATCTGGTGAAAATTTTAGTAGATACCAAAGTCTCCTCCTACATACAACATGAAATCACTAACCACATCAGATTTCTTGAGTCCCATACTGGGATTACTCTCCTCCTTCTCCCTGGTTCAAAGAACAGGCTGATGAAGCCAAAAAGAGTAGAATGAAAGACTCTTGGCTGCTCCAAGCTGCTAAAAGGGCAGAAGACAAGACTGCGCAAAGGAGGATGAAACAAATAAGGCTGCAGAACCAAGAGGCACTTCTCAAAGTAGCATTGGATCAACAGTTCCAAACTCAAGCTGCCAAGGCTAGCTCAAAGCAGAAGCAAAAGAAGCCGAGGCTCAAATAAGCACTGGGACATATGGAGTATCCAGAAAACCCAGACCTTCAAAATCCGCCCCATTGAGCAAACCAAGCAAAACCACTGCCCCACCTTCCTCCACACAACCAAATAAAGAAAGTTCACACCCTCTCTCTCCAAACTCTGCTTCTCAAACCCTCCTTGAACTTTCTTCCTTCCTGGTCACTCTCAATGCCTCCAACATTGGCCAAAAACTAACTCCAATAATCACTCAGTCTTTCTCAAGAAGACAAAAGAGTGTGGTCAGAAAAACCAAAATCCTAAATAACCTACCTCATAAACCTTGAACCTCTGTCTGCTCAAAAACCCTCCTCATACTCAAATGATGATCAGCCCATTGCCTCTCATGTTTCAAGAAAGAGAAGGCTTCTATTGGCTGATATTGATGAGTCTGATCCTCCAAACACCACCAAAGTTCCCTCTCCAATAAGATCAGCAGATGCTGAGAAACCACAAACCTCTCTAGTAAAGGAATCCTACTCACCTGTTATGACTTCCCTTCCGAAGAAGACCTTCAGAAGATAAAGAATAAAGAAACGGAGAAGGAAAACTTGATTATGGCTAGTCTTGAAGCCACTGGTCTCTCAGGTTAAGTATGAACTTGTAAGACCTTAAGAACAAATAGCCAAATTGGATCAGCAGCAAGATAAATCTATCAGGTTGAGAGGGAGCAGCCGATCAAGTACCTGCTGGATGAAGG
>SZYD01002703.1:0-39662 GCA_009363875.1 Mikania micrantha
TATATCTAAGATGTCATAATGTCACTCAATTATACATTTATACAAATCAAAGAAATCTTATAACATTATATCTATGGTTAAGTGAAGTCTATCCATTCGTACACCTAAGGTATTACAACGACACATTTAAACATTCAATACAAATCAAGAAAGTTCGATGACATTATTGTATGATTTATAATAAAATTACTCATTATTATATCTATGATAATAAAAATGTCACACACACTATACATATATTATCATAATTCAAAGATATTATATCTAAGATTAGTAATTGTGATTCATTACTATATGTAAGGTATTATAATATCACATACCTTATACATATTTTGTCAAAATTCTAAGATATTATCTCTATGAATAGTGATGATCATTTATCCGTTTTAGCTATGGTTATAATTTCACATACTTGTGTATTTTCTATCTTGCTTCTCATTGATAACTAAGTTTACACAAAACATATACTTTACTACATGTGTAGATCTTACATTTTCACATATCCATATACTCAGACTATAATTTAAAATTTGTAAGACATTATACTTATGATTATTGATTTCATTTATCATTTTAATCTAAATTCCTATAATGTCACATTTCACATATCCTCATACCTAGACTACAATACAAAAACTCTAAGACATTTAACTTAGGTGATACTTATCATCATATTAACCTAACGTTCTAAAATGATCTTATTCCACATATTCTTTTGCTGAAAAACCAAATCTTATGTTATGATACTTATGATTCATAATAACTATTTATCATCGTAATTATAATTTCAAAACTATCATCAATATCCTTTAATATCATAATGTCATGTGGAAACAAAACTCTATGAATGCAAATCGAGTCACCGATTACGACTTCATGGGATGGACCACTTCAATCTACACGGTTGAAGATTGTTATTCCAAACGACCTATAAATCACTTGATAAGACAAGTTTTCATTCTATGTAATCCTAAATCAAATCATTCATGTTCCACGTCTGGGATGATGACAAGGAATTAGGGTAATCATGCATTGCAAATTGTCGTTACGGGTGCACACATAACGAGAATTTGCAGTACATGTGAATCCTAGTAAATCATGTTGTACGAGACAATGGAAACAAGCTTAGCAAACTTTGAATCTAGATCTTAAACTCATCGAAATCGTATTCTAGGATTCAAACACATGAGTACTTTAAGTTTCGGTTATTATTGGTAGGTGATTGGTATGCTTACAAAGTACTAGTGGTGTGGTGGGTTGGCTGCAGTATACCCTATACACAAGCACCAATAGAACATTGAGAGTAGAATTA
Organism: Mikania micrantha; assembly: GCA_009363875.1. Taxonomy (NCBI): domain Eukaryota; kingdom Viridiplantae; phylum Streptophyta; class Magnoliopsida; order Asterales; family Asteraceae; genus Mikania; species Mikania micrantha. The sequence continues at coordinate 1,313 of SZYD01002703.1, forward strand.
AAAGCTTGACCATGGACTGTGATATAAAATTCAAAATTCATTGTCAACTAGGTTATTCTTTAGTCAAAACTAGTGGTCGAATCATATATCCGGGACGTGTTTATACACCAAGTCAATCAAGGGTTTTATTCATCCATCAAGATCACTAAACTATCATTAATCCAAACATTCTAAGTCAAATAAACTAGATGAAAGCAAATTCTTAAGACGAATATTTTAAACCTATAACTTTTGTTACAATTCATTAAAATCCACATCCGAGGGTAATCGCCAACATATGCTATTAAACTTCTCAAATGCTATGATCTCATGGTAGTTCATGATTAGGAGATGCTAGTTCATAAACCAAAATACATCAACCTACAATTCTAAAACATCAAAAAACAATTCCCACATCATTCTAATACGTAAGCTATGAATTTTAAAATCAGAATCCATGATTCAAATTTGACAGTTTAAGATTCGAAATCCTAAGTCTATATCCTGTATCTTTTGACGCGTCACAAAACTTGAAAGTTCTACGATCAAAAACTATTTATCACACCTTTATATCAATATGTTAACTCGAAATATCAAAACCAATACGAGTACCAATCATTTGAAATATTATCTCTAATAGCATAGAAAATTACCATAGGATTTGACTAGGGAAAGCTATCAGGTATTGACAATGTGGTGGGTTGGTGGCTGGGTTCGCTCTACATATACCATATATATAAACATTACCGATATTATGGTAGAATACCCTTGTTAGAAATTATGAGAATTTGGAAGTAAACAAAATTTAAATCATAAACAGTGAACTTTCAGCAATTTATAATAAATGAAAAAATCCATTTACAAACCTACCAACGTAACATTTTACTAAAGTATGGAAGAAAGTGTTGTCTACCATCTTTCTAAGCATTTCATCATCAAACGTAAATCGTTATAAACATTTTGGGATTTAGTAAAACAATGATAACACAAATAAAAACCCTTGATATTGTTTTTCAAATCACTTGCAAGCTTCTTTGATTCTGGCCATTTCGGATTTCATACTTGTAAATGTCTTATTTATAAAACCATGTTTCATTATGATTTTATACGTATACGCCTTCTAGGTTAACCATTCGCTGATAGAATTCATGAAAATAAAGAATCGCTTTTCGCAAACAAAACTTAAAAAAATTAATAACCATTTTCACTTGGTAATATCTTGATTAACTCAAGACCTGATTTCAAGAAGATGTCAAGTCGTAGCCTATTTTAATATTTGAACACTATTTAGTCTCGTAACAAAAAGGAGTTTTCATTATCCAAAATAACATATATGATGAAAAATATTTTACTGCTAAACTTCTTCAAGAACTCAAATCACAAAAGCTATTCCAACATGTTTTACCATGCTCGAAATCTAAAGCCTCGAAAAAAAATAAATACGTTAATTGCAAAGAGAATTACAAGTTTTTCCATGCTTTTCATTTCAACGAAGGAACCCCTATTTTCAATGTAGAAAATTAACAAGAAAAAGGACACTAACCTCTTTGTGGCAAAATGCCTTACCTATCTATCCAAACAAACAATAATCATCTAATGGTTTTGTTATTGTCCCATGATTGCTGGTACGAAGTGAGGAAACATATCTATGGAGTTCATTTCCATGTTCCCTCTCACTTCTAGTAATACAACGAAAGTCTCCGACTTACAATCTTACCAACATCTCGTGATGTAAGGTAGCCTAACGTTCACAAAGAAACAAGGATAGTAATTTGCAAACCTGAACAAAACTATCACATCCGGTAATTTCACAAATGATGACCCGTAATGGTTAGTGTACTAAACTCAATTTATTTAATGCATTAACAATTTAATATATATTATTGAATTAATGTTGATTAAAAAGTCTAGCACAGAGTGTTATTTAAACGCATGGATTTGCATTTGGTGAAATTTCGAGTTTTCTGTACTGTTCGGCGGTGTTTTAACGAGCGTTGGTGACGACTCGATTAACGAATTTAGTAGATATGCTTGGTTTAGCATAAAATGATAAATCATAAATGTATAAATTAAAGTTAACGATGAAAACCGTGAATTTTGGAGCAAACTGTCGATTTTACTCAGAATCGATTGAATCAGCGTTTTAGCCAGGCAAAATGGAGTTAATTATTCAAATAATATTTAAGGTCATTAGTTTTGACAAAAATTTAATCGTTTAAGTACGATTAAATATTCTATTAATTTTAGAATAAAAATCGTATTTTTATTTAATATCCTGTACAATAATTATACACCGTAGCACTCAGATTATACCAGTTTGTATCTCATTTAAACCATAATTAATCAAAAGAAGACAAGTGTGTAGACACTTGTCAAGAGGAAGTGACATCAAGATCTTTTATAAATCCTCCAAATCTCACACTTCCCAAAGTGGGTTTTTTCTATACAAGTTGTTTGCCCAAAGAAAGAGTTTGAATCAAATGGGTTTTTAGAAAAAAGTTGATAATGTGTGTGTATGTGTGTGTCGTGAGTGTGTGCAAATGTGTGAAACATGTGTGTGTATGCACGTGTGTGTGTGTGAGCCATAAAAACATACACACATATATGTATGCATGTGACGTGAATGTATATACACACACATGGGTGTGTGTGTGCAATGTATGTACATATGGGTGGTTATGTTTCTTTCAAAATATACATACATACATACATACATACATACATACATACATACATACATGGATGATTTTGCATGGATGTGATTTTATATATCATATATATATATATATATATATATATATATATATATATATATATATATATATCTATGTATGTATGTATGTAGAGGTGAAATAAGTTACATACACGAACATATATGTATATGTACATGTTTGTATATATATACATATGTATGTATAGGTGAGATGGTTACATGCATGAACTCATATGTATGTATTAGTGGGTTTTGTTGACATGCATGTATATATATGTATGTAATCGTGTGTGTACAAATGTATGTATATGAAAGAACAATATTGATTTTACATACATGGATGGATGTATACATGATTTGATTGTACATGCATGCATGTGTATGTATACATACGAATGTATGTATAGGTATGTATGTATGTATGATTATTTTAAGTATACATATGCATGAGGATAATGAATACATATACACAAGTATATATATATATATATATATATATATATATATATATATGGTAGAAAACATGACATGCATGATGGTTGTGTATGTATGCATGCATGGGTATGTATGTAATTTTTTATATAATTATTGAATTTGAAAAATAATAATAATAATTGCTATTTTATGAAATATATTATATCTGATCTAAAAGTTGTAATATACTTAAAAATATAAATATTTTTGTGATAAATGAATAAAGAATGGTTAGATAACTTAGCCATAATTTTTATTACTTTAAAATTGATGTTTTGATAAGATAAAAACTACAAAAATAGAGTTTTCTACGAAAATAATTTGGACCAGGTTATGTAACTATAAAAATAAATTTTATAACATATTTAAAATATTAAATCAAGTGGTTTTAGAATTGTAATGACATAACGGTTATTGAGGACCTAAAATACGCATTTTTGACAGTGTTTAACATATAAAAAGAATCTTTTTATTAATCTGATTTGGATCAGAAAATTTATAAGTTTTTTATGATAAAAATATGTAAATTTTAATATATAAGTGTTGTAAGAAAAGTATAATATGAAATACATGAAAACTATGTTTAAAAATGGCATAAAAACGTCATTTTAACGCAAAATTCCGACATAAATTTGTGATTGATTTTATATAGAAAATTTGAGTAAAAATAAGTATTTTTAAATATTAGTAGTCACTTAGGTCATAATGCATGTTGATGTGCTTGCATGTTGCGTTGTTGGTTTTGTCGGTAAAATGTGATAAAATTGTCATTTTTGACAAGTAATTATAAATAATTAAGTTTGGAGTTAAAATAGATTTTTAACAAACATAACTTAATTATTTGGATATAATATGACTTAAAAAAACATTAACTTATGATTTATAAAAACTAAATTCAAGTCACCAACTGGTCGTTTGTGAGAAAACTGTTTTCCTTAGTGGAATGTGTTTTAGGGCGCTAGTGAGAACAGTCGTGTTATTTGGAAATCTTTGTTGCTAGCAGGAACACATTGAGGTGGGTTTCACGGCCCCTTTTTTACTGTGTTTTGGTTTTTCATAAATCGGGGAGAAGCATACCGGGAAAAGAAAAGTTTGTTTTTGTAATGTAATTGTTGGTGTAGTATGTGACTTTGATAGCTCTTAAGTAAGTGCAGTTGGGCATGGTTCTCGTGGATTTGTTCCCGAGAGTTTTTGCGTATGGTTTTGTGCCCGCAGTCGTAATCATTAGTCTCGGGGAGAGAGACCGCATGATATATTGGAAGATCTATCGGTTTTGACAACCCACTCCCCGAACAGGTGTCATGGTCCGTGAGTAACGGGAGCAATATATGTTGAGGGGTGTTCGCACCTTGGTTTTGGTTTGATTATGAGCTCATGGTATCTATCGTATCGTAGGACCTTGCTATTCTACGATGAGTTCACTAGCACAACAATGTGGCATTACATATTTTTCCATGATTATTGATTAAATGTTTTATTATGAAAACCTGTGAACTCACCAACCTGTTTGGTTGACACTTGTTTTAAATTTGTTATGTTTCTCAGGTAAGTAGCAAGTCGTTTGGGGGGAAGAAAGGAAACCGGTTCTTGAAAGCGAGTGTACTTGGGATATTTATCTGGGACCAGTTATCGAATTGTTGAAACTGATGTTTTATAAACTGGACGTTGAACTTGTAATGTTTTTATAAATTTATCGATGGCTTCTATAACTAAATATCATTGTTTTATATAAATCGTTCGCTTAATTTATGATTATGATATTTACTGTTGACCGCCAAGACTCTCTGTTGGAATATAAGGACTGATGAGCAAAACCGCTGAAACCAGACACCAGAATAAAACCGTGGAAAGACAAGCCACATATGCTTCTCTTCCGATTGAAGAACTGCTTCAGTATCGGAAGGGTATCAGCGGAAGCTTCACTAAAAAGAAGTGTCGCAGAACTTATTTCTGAAGACAGTAGTTGATCTTGCATCAATGGAAGACAACCTCTGCATCGGAAGAAGTCAAATGACTCGGAAGACAATCTTCTCTTCCCAAATAATTGATTACTTAATCAGCTTCCGATGAACAACTTCCGAAAGAAAAAACGCTGAACTCCAGTACATCTACTTCCACATCGGAAGACCTAAGACTACTGAAGACTCTTGTTTCCGTTTTTGTTGACTTTGTATTTGTACTAGTGTGTTGTATCAGTGTCTGTAATAATGTCAGCTATTTGTCTTATTATTTCTAGTCTTGTATCACAGGGTTATGATGAATATATTGACATAACTAGTGGCATCACTTCTTCTTCTTCTTTTGATGACCACTCTCCTATTTCTTATCATCTGTGTTTTATCATGGATGATCTCCATCAAGTTCCAAGTGGTGACTTGGAAGAGATGGACATTCTTCACCAACTGGCTCTCTTGAGCATAAGAACGAATAAGTTCTACAAGAGGACCAGAAGGAAATTTCCTGGTATTCAAGGGAAAACCAGGTTCTGTCTAAATAAGGCTAAGGTTCAATGCTATAGATGCCATGGCACTGGACACTTCGCCAGGGAGTGCAAAAATGCTCCTAACTCAAATTCTTCACTGTATGTGACCTTTCCCAACTCACAATCACATACTTCTTCTGCACCTTTTCTTCTTCTTCTTCATCTTCCTTTAGAAGGCACAACAATCCCCAGGAGTCAGCACATATTGTACAGACTCGTCCTCCTACTAATGTACAATTTGTACAAGCTGCCAATGGAAGCATGTATCAACTTATTCCTGCACCTCTTCAAATTGTTGCACCACCCTCTTCTCAAACAAATATATCAGGCTCTGTTGTTCATTCTTCTTCTCCCAGTCAACCAGCTCTCTTTACCCAAGAGTATGTCGACTGGAGCAGCTTGCCTGAAGATGTAGGCTATGCCTTCATCGTCTCTGAACCAACAGACTTCGCTCTTATGGCTGTTGGTGACGACTCTTCTCCTTCTGAACAACCTGCTGCAGACACTCTTGATGCACAGGTATCTTCTTCCATTCTAGAAAAACTATGTACCGATGCGTGCATAGAGGCTTTTGCAAAAATAAAGAAAGCCAATGTGTTGCTTCAACAACAAAATCAGGAGTTGGAGCAACTACTTGACAGTAAAAATTTTTAAATTAAAAAACAAATAAAGAATAAAGACAGTCAAATCTCTGTCCTAATGATTGAAAAGTCCAACTTACAAGCTCTATTCGATTTTCAAAATGAAAAATATGCAGCTTGTAGAGATGAATTGTCTCATACCAAGGTTAGCTGTAACAAGTGGGTTGAATCCTGCAAAGGGTTCAAAATGCCTTTAAGTAAGCAAGTTCACAACAAGGCCAAATTCGAAATCAGGTTTAATCTTACTAGTCCCCCAGAGGACTACACCCCGATTGATAATAAAATAAATGAGACTGATTCTGAGCCCATTTCCCCCACCTTTCTTCCGGATGAAATTCCATCCAATACAATCACACCTCCAAGAGTGTACCAACCTCCGCAGCTTCCCACGTTTGTTTATCCCACTGAAACTTGCATTGAGAGATAGGAGGAAACACCCTTGGAAAGTGATCAAAATAAAAATGCTTCTGAACAAACTGTCATTGCTCCTACCATGAGCTCTACTCAAAGTTCAGAAGGTACAAGTCTTCATAAGACCTCTAATAATCATGTTGCCCGCCTTGAGAAAGGAAAGAGGCCCATGATTGACATCAGATTTCCTCCTTCTCATCCTCATCCCCCTTATCCAATAATGAAGGCAAATAAGCCTTTCATCCACAACTACTCCTCTCTGTCTCCTGCTTGTCTAAAATGTTTTAAGTATAATCATACTACTGAAAACGGTTGGACAAATACTCCTCAGGAGAAAGCAAGAGAAAAACTAAATGTTGAAAGATTGAAAGCTGAACAGGGTTATTTAACTAAAGGAAAATTTCCTAATAAAATGAAGAAATCAAAGAAGGCTAATAGATTTTCAGCACCTTCTCATTCATCACCTCACTCTTCTTCTCCTTCACTTGCTTCACCCGGTCCTTCTATCCTTGGAACACCACCTTCTTATCCCATGGTAACTCCTTCGGCCCATTCTTCTGCTGATATGAACCCTCCTTCCGTGAATTCACAAATCAGTATCCTGCATCAAAATTAGCAACAGCTAATATTGATGATGCAAAAATTGATGAATAAATCTTAGCAAAACAAATAAATATCTTCTCTTTCTTCTAAAAATAAAATAAGACCCATATGTAACCTATTGCAATTAAATTGTCATGTGAAGAGACATTTTTCAAACCAAAGTCATCGATTGTATGTGGATAATGGAGGTTCTAGGCACATGAAAGGATGCAGATCCATTTTAAATAACTTCATTCCAAAGAATGGAGGATCTATTTCCTTTAGAAATATTGCATAAGGTTGGATAGTGGGGTCTGGTTCTGTCCTGAGTGGAAAACTACACTTTAAGGATGTTAGCTTAGTTGAAAATCTCAACTAGCTGACAAAGAATTTAGTTCTTTTTTCACCAAGGACAGTTGTAAAATCCTCTCCTGAAATAAATTCAAAAATAAAGATCTTAATTGATCAACACACCTTGCTTACGGCTAAAAGAAGTGGAAATGTCTACGTTGTAGACATGACCACTGACTCTCAAACATCCTCTCTTACTTGTTTGATAGCCAAAGCATCATCTTCTGAAACCGCTCTTTGGCACAGACGATTCAGTCACCTCAACCACCAATCTCTTCATAAGCTTTCTACCCTTTTGTTAGTAAGAGAATTACCTTTCAAATAATTTCACTTTGAAGGTCAATGTGAATCTTGCTTAAAAGGAAAGCAACATAAAACATCACATAAGTCTATTGAGGAGTCAAAAACAACTAACTGTCTCAATCTACTTCACATGTCTCAAGATTTTGCTGGACCTTCTTTCTCTTCATCAAAGATGAGACTTCTGATAAAATAATTGCACTTATCACTCAACTTGAAAGACAATTTAGTCTTCCGGTTAAAACAATAAAGAGTGATAATGGGACTGAATTCAAGAACCAGGTTCTTGATAAGTTCTACATCTCTAAAGGAATCCTTAGACCATATAGTGTTCCTAGAACTCCCGCTCGGAATGGAGTTGTGGAAAGGATATTGAAGCTGCAAGAACTATGCTTGCAGATTCAGGATTACCTTTATCCTTCTGGGCTGAGATAGTAAACACTGCTTGCTACGTCTTGAACAGAGTTCACATTGTGAAAAGACATAACAAGACTGCCTATGAAGTTCTTCATAACATAAAGCCTCTCATCTCTTTCTTTAAAGTATTTGGGTGTCCGTGTTTCATCTTGAACACAAAAGACTCTGTATCCAAGTTTGCTGCTAAAGTCGACTCTGGATATTTTGTTGGATATTCTTAGACCTCTAAGGCTTGCCGAGCTTTCAATCTCAGGACCAAGATTGTTGAAGAAACTATTGATCTCAAATTCAATGAATCTGCATCAACCTCATCTTTCCCTTCTGCTCCTGATGACGTCTTTGATCTTGAAAGCTTCACCTACATCTCTTCTACCCCTTCCTCCTCTTCTTCTTCAGAATCTTGTCAAACTTCTGAAGATTTATCCTCTCTTGAAGAGTGTTCTGTCTCTAAATTATTTTCCTCTCTTCCTTCTCATCAAATAAATTCTCAAGACCAAAATGAATAGATTTCTACTCCTTTATCCCCGACCTTGGATAACATACCTGTAGATGTTCCTGAAAATAGTCATGCTTCCCCTTCAGAAAATTCTCCTAGCCTCACTGAAAACTCACTTTCTTCCGATGCTGCCTCCTCAAATAACTGTTTGTACATCATTCCCTTCAGTAGAAATCATCCTCTATAACAAATCTTAAGTGATCTACATAAAGGTGTTCAAACTAGGAGCCAGATTTTGAACTTTTGTCTTCATACAGCCTTCCTATCGCAAGTTGAGCCTTCCAAATATCAGGAAGCTCTTAAGGATAATAATTGGGTAGAGGCTTTGCAAGATGAACTGTTATAGTTCAAAACGCAAAACGTTTGGACTCTCTGCCCCATGCCAGCAGGAAAATACCCTATCAGAACCAGATGGGTATTCAGAAATAAAGCAAATGGCAGAGGCATCGTGATCAAAAATAAAGCCTGATTGGTAGTGCAAGGCTACTGCCAAGAGGAAGGCATCCATATGACATGCAATTTGTCATGTATGCAGTTCTTTACAACGAAAAGGTCAATATGTCTAAAATAATTTTTGACCATCTGGTGAATCACCAGAAAAGTCCCAAGTTTCTGCTCTATCCTAGGTTTATAATGGCCTGCCTCTTTGCTGACCTTAATAAGGTTTGTCACATTGCTCCTCTTTCCACTATCAAGAGCATTGACAAACAAGTTTCACTAGGTTGAACACTGATCCAAAAAAAACGGATGACATTGAGGAAACACCCATCCTTGGTGAACCCACATCCACCTCCTCTTCCGCACCTGTAAAGGTACCAACCAAAATGAAAGCTTTTGCCAAAGCCCCTAAACTTATGAATCCTAAAAAGACTGTTCAGGAATATGAGATCTCAGAACATGTCTCTGTCCCCACTGGACAGTTGGATTCATCTGTTCCATCCTCATAGATGCATCAAGGATCTCCACCCCACCTGGCTCCTTATCAATCATCTCAACAGGATGATGTTGTACTTCAAAGGGAACCCTCTCCAGCCACTAAAGTGTCACTTGACACTCAGTTGGCAGTCCACTCTCCCAAGAACATTTATGTTTCTTCCCCACATGCAGCCCTTAATTCTCCTACCCATATTCTCCATGAGATTGATGCTGTGTTTGAGCAGCTTGGTTCTCCTCCCCTTTCTCCAATTGAGGAGATGCTCCATCAAACCTTTCCTCAACCTAATCAATCTCCTATCCATGGAGAAGAGGATGAGATCAAGATGACCAGTCCATCTAGACATCTTGATCATATATCTGGAGCATCCATTTCACATGTGACTACACTAGACTCTCATTTGAATGGATCAGGCAAAAAGACTACTGATATGGCAACAGGCCATGAAGTTCTTGAAACAGAGGATGGAAATCCCCATAACCAAGAAAATGGGGTCCATGACATTCCTAAGATGGACTCAGGTCATGATAAAACTAACTCATTAGTCAGGGATTCGGATGATATCCTTAAAAGGATGGACGAATCAGATTCTAAAATAAAGGAATTGACAGATTCCGTTGCTCACATTCAGACTGATGTAACTAAGCTCACTGAGCTTATCTCAACAGTCTTGAGTAACCAAGCCCTGCAACCCCAATCCATCCCCATGCAGGCACCTTCACTTGAAGGTACTTCCACCACATCACCTACTTCCACTACTACCACCCTCTCACCTCAGGTTCTTCAAGAACTGTTAAACCCACTTCTTACTACCCAACTTACTACCCTGTTTCAATCCTTTACCAACCAATTTCTCACCACCCAAAAGCTTCAACTGGATCTAGTGAAAATTTTAGTAGATACCAAAGTCTCCTCCTTACAACATGAAATCACTAACCACATCAGATTTCTTGAGTCCCATACTGGGATTACTCCCCCTTCTCCCTAGTTCAAAGAACAGGCTGATGAAGCCAAAAAGAGGTAGAATGAAAGACTCCTGGCTGCTGCCCAAGCTGCTAAAAGGGTAGAAGACAAGACTGCGCAAGGAGGATGAAACAAATAAGGCTGCAGAACCAAGAGGCACTTCTCAAAGTAGCATTGGATCAACAGTTCCAAACTCAAGCTGCCAGGGCTAGCTCAGAGCAGAAGCAAAAGGAAGCCGAGGCTCAAATAAGCACTGGGACATATGGAGTATCCAGAAAACCCAGACCTTCAAAATCCGCTCCCACTGAGCAAACCAAGCCAATAACCACTGCCCCACCTTCCTCCACACAACCAAATAAAGAAAGTTCACACCCTCTCTCTCCAAACTCTACTTCTCAAACCCTCCTTGAACTTTCTTCCCTTCCTGTCACTCTCAATGCCTCCAACATTGGCCAAAAACTAACTCCAATAATCACTCAGTCTTTCTCAAGAAGACAAAAGAGTGTGGTCAGAAAATCCAAAATCCTAAATAACCTACCTCATAAACCTTCAACCTCTGCTCAAAAACCCTCCTCAGACTTAAATGATGATCAGCCCATTGCCTCTCATGTTTCAAGAAAGAGAAGGCTTCTATTGGCTGATATTGATGAGTCTGATCCTCCAAACACCACCAAAGTTCCCTCTCCAATAAGATCAGCAGATGCTGAGAAACCACAAACCTCTCCAGTAAAGGAATCCTACTCACCTGTTAGGACCTTCCCTTCCGAAGAAGACCTTCAGAAGATAAAGAATAAAGAAACGGAGAAGGAAAACTTGATTATGGCTAGTCTTGAAGCCACTGGTCTCTCAGGAGTTGAACTGGTAAGGACCTATTAAGAACAAATAGCCAAATTGGATCAGTAGCAAGATAAAGCCTATCAGGTTGAGAGGGAGCAGCCGATCAAGTACCTGCTGGATGAAGGGAAATACAAGGTTGAGCAGCTTATGTTTCTTCCCCACATGCAGCCCTTAACTCTCCTACCCATATTCTCCATGAGATTGATGTTGTGTTTGAGCAGCTTGGTTCTCCTCCCCTTTCCACAATAGAGGAGCTGCTCCATCAAACCTTTCCTCAACCTAATCAACCTCCTATCCATGGAGAAGAGGATGAGATCAAGATGACCAGTCCATCTAGACATCTTGATCATATATCTGGAGCATCCATTTCACATGTGACTACACTAGACTCTCATTTGAATGGATCAGGCAAAAAGACTACTGATATGGCAACAGCCCATGAAGTTCTTGAAACAGAGGATGGAAATCCCCATAACCAAGAAAATGGGGTCCATGACATTCCTAAGATGGACTCAGGTCATGATAAAACTAACTCATTAGTCAGGGATTCGGATGATATCCTTAAAAGGATGGACGAATCAGATTCTAAAATAAAGGAATTGACAGATTCCGTTGCTCACATTCAGACTGATGTAACTAAGCTCACTGAGCTTATCTCAACAGTCTTGAGTAACCAAGCCCTGAAACCCCAATCCATCCCCATGCAGGCACCTTCACTTGAAGGTACTTCCACCACATCACCTACTTCCACTACTACCACCCTCTCACCTCAGGTTCTTCAAGAACTGTTAAACCCACTTCTTACTACCCAACTTACTACCCTGTTTCAATCCTTTACCAACCAATTTCTCACCGCCCAAAATCTTCAACTGGATCTAGTGAAAATTTTAGTAGATACCAAAGTCTCCTCCTTACAACATGAAATCACTAACCACATCAGATTTCTTGAGTCCCATACTTGGATTACTCCTCCTTCTCCCTAGTTCAAAGAACAGGCTGATGAAGCCAAAAAGAGGTAGAATGAAAGACTCCTGGCTGCTGCCCAAGCTGCTAAAAGGGTAGAAGACAAGACTGCGCAAAGGAGGATGAAACAAATAAGGCTGCAGAACCAAGAGGCACTTCTCAAAGTAGCATTGGATCAACAGTTCCAAACTCAAGCTGCCAGGGCTAGCTCAGAGCAGAAGCAAAAGGAAGCCGAGGCTCAAATAAGCACTGGGACATATGGAGTGTCCAGAAAACCCAGACCTTCAAAATCCGCTCCCACTGAGCAAACCAAGCCAATAACCACTGCCCCACCTTCCTCCACACAACCAAATAAAGAAAGTTCACACCCTCTCTCTCCAAACTCTGCTTCTCAAACCCTTCTTGAACTTTCTTCCCTTCCTGTCACTCTCAATGCCTCCAACATTGGCCAAAAACTAACTCCAATAATCACTCAGTCTTTCTCAAGAAGACAAAAGAGTGTGGTCAGAAAAACCAAAATCCTAAATAACCTACCTCATAAACCTTCAACCTCTGCTCAAAAACCCTCCTCAAACTCAAATGATGATCAGCCCATTGCCTCTCATGTTTCAAGAAAGAGAAGGCTTCTATTGGCTGATATTGATGAGTCTGATCCTCCAAACACCACCAAAGTTCCCTCTCCAATAAGATCAGCAGAAGCTGAGAAACCACAAACCTCTCCAGTAAAGGAATCCTACTCACCTGTTAGGACCTTCCCTTCCGAAGAAGACCTTCAGAAGATAAAGAATAAAGAAACAGAGAAGGAAAACTTGATTATGGCTAGTCTTGAAGCCACTGGTCTCTCAGGAGTTGAACTGGTAAGGACCTATTAAGAACAAATAGCCAAATTGGATCAGTAGCAAGATAAAGCCTATCAGGTTGAGAGGGAGCAGCCGATCAAGTACCTGCTGGATGAAGGGAAATACAAGGTTGAGCAGCTTATGTTTCTTCCCCACATGCAGCCCTTAACTCTCCTACCCATATTCTCCATGAGATTGATGCTGTGTTTGAGCAGCTTTGTTCTCCTCCCCTTTCTCCAATAGAGGAGCTGCTCCATCAAACCTTTCCTCAACCTAATCATCCTCCTATCCATGGAGAAGAGGATGAGATCAAGATGACCAGTCCATCTAGACATCTTGATCATATATCTGGAGCATCCATTTCACATGTGACTACACTAGACTCTCATTTGAATGGATCAGGCAAAAAGACTACTGATATGGCAACAGCCCATGAAGTTCTTGAAACAGAGGATGGAAATCCCCATAACCAAGAAAATGGGGTCCATGACATTCCTAAGATGGACTCAGGTAATGATAAAACTAACTCATTAGTCAGGGATTCGGATGATATCCTTAAAAGGATGGACGAATCAGATTCTAAAATAAAGGAATTGACAGATTCCGTTGCTCACATTCCGTACGGTAGGTGTACTTTCACTATTTACTATGTGTAAATACAGGTACATGAACAGTGTTTGTGATAACAGAAGTCCGAATACAAGTAACAGTTGTACGTATTTAAGTGAAAACTTTAATACAGTAAGTACAAAAATTCACGATAAACAACAATAGGTTGTAAGTATTTAGGTGAAAAACCTAAGTACACTTAATACAACGAATCTAGAGAAACAACAGTGCACACGTAAACAACAAGAACATGTCGGTTGCGATCTGAGATCCATAGATGACAGAAATCAGATGGCAGATGATTCAGTACGAAAACAAAGTGAAAACAGGAAGTTTAGTTGAGTCTGTCAGTGAGGAAACACAATTCAAACACAATTACAGTGTTATTTCAGAATAACGAACTGACAGTGTGTTTGCGTGGATGACGATTCACACAAACATATCTGTGAGTTTAGAGTTTTGAGATAATGAATGAAAAGTAGAAAACAGAAGTCGGAAAGCAAAACCATCGTCGTGTTCGTTCGGGTGACGATTCGAACGAAAACACGCGAAGGTGACGCGTTTCGACGAAACGAAAACGAAAACGACACGAACGACAGTAATTTAAAAAAATAAAACATTTTAATGTTTTACAATTTTGAAACTCGTCAAAAATAAATGAATAAACTCTTTTATTTAAAACGTGTAAAACACGCTCGCAACATTACAGAAACGTAACGAAAACGCGAACCTGGCAACCGAAACGAACCCGAATACCCACGGGGTATTTAAAGCCTTAAAATGAGGCTTTCCCTCATTTTTACCTCATCTTCCTCACACACAAACCCTAATCCTGGTTTCGGAGCCCCACCACCATTTCTCACCTTCAAACCTTCATATCTCCCTCAATACTCAACCAAATCCTTCCATCTTTGGACCAAATCGAAGCTCTGGACCTCTACTACACGAAAGTACAACCGGTCTAGAGCCAAATCCATCGGAAACTGAGGTATGAGACTGAGAAGGTCACGAAAATTAGGGTTTTCACCCATTTTATTCGGCCACACCTCTAGACCGGTTCTAGACTTCCCCTTGCATGCTACCACCATAGAACACCACCACCAAGCTTGACCGACCACTGGTTCGAACCCTTGGGTGGATCTGGGCGGCTGCCAACTGAATGGCTCATTCGGTCGAAGAAGCGGGAAGAGTATGAGCAAGGCCAACTAACTAACCCCATTCAACCTTCATACTCACACGGTCGAGCACACCATTCGGCTAACCCAAGGCTTCTTCGCCCTGACTCATTCGGCAGCCACATCATTCACTAGATAAGGACATTCGGTCGAACCATGGAGCCTACACACCCTTGATTCGGCCAACACACCCCCCGTTCGGTTGAGACTAGGTCATTCGATCATCACATCCGCCATCAACCTCATTCGGCCAAACATGAGCTTCAAACGACCACTTTTTCTTTCGGCCCACGCCCCCACACAGGCTGTTTCGTCGGCCCACTGTAGGTTCAGGCCCAACATGCCTTGATTGGCCCACAGATCACTTGAACAATGACCACCAATATTCGGCCCATCCCACTACTTGAGCCCAACAATGAACCAACCATAACAGCTTGGCCCAGATTTAATGTGATTGATCCATGAAGCTGATTAGGCCCACGGACTTGGCCCAGGACCTGCTGTTGCGGCCCACTTTCAGTACTTTGGCCCACTAACATATTATTCGGCCCAATTTATTAAAATGGGAGATATACACTTGGATAAATCATAAGGGATTATTCACGAAATTGGATTTACAAATTTAATTTTTATTACAAAATGGTGGACTTTGAGTTCAAGGATCTCATAAGATCTAAAATACTAAGTTTTATCAAAAAGTGATAAATATAATGACAAGTTAAAATAAAGTTGGATATAATGTCAATAAAAAAGTGTGTTAACTTTAAGTTAACTAGACTAAGGATTTTTTTTAAAATAAAATCTAAAGTCAAAGTCAATGATTATAAATAATTATTATGGGCAAGGTGACTCGACACGAAAAGGATAAAATAAAGTAAAATGTAAACAAATGACAAAATATACCAAGCTTAACCTAACATGATTCAGTATTAGGATAACTTTGAAAAATTTATCAAGGGCCAAATAATAACCGAGACTTAAGGGTGTTAGCCAAATCTAGGGCTAACACCTACACACACGCTCGAACACATACAAACTACAATTACTAGCTACGAACAACTTGTAAACAATACAGGACCGTGAATACAACAACAGAACAACGAAGAGCGCGTGCATTCTTGTTTAGGCTAAGTCAACTACAACCATGACAAGGTGAGTTCATATGCCCCTTTTCTTTAATCTTAACTGATTTTAAACTCTCGGGGCTGAGAACCATGCTTTACTTTTATTTATTTAAAAGTTTTGCTTAACATGATGCTATTACTTTGATTTTAGATAATATTAAATTGCTTATTATCGCTTATCATTGTATGCATGCTTGTTTGATCATGATACGGCATAGACAACTAAGATGACTATGATAAGATAATTTCATAAATCATCTACACAATAGAATAACGTAGTTGTAAGACTCTATCTTACAACACTTAATTATTCTTACAATAATAGATGATCACGAGTGAGCATGATGACAATAACAACAACAAACATGAATGATATGAAGATAATATATCTTCATAATATCATTTAACACCAGAGTTAGCTAAGTGAAATAAGACAAGTTCTTTTAACACTCAACTTATAACTCGATGCATACCACTAGATAACATGTAACAAGTATCATCCACCACCTGAGTCGACTAAGTGTGGTAAGATTAGTTCTTACCACAGCCTAGTGACAATAGGGTGACTATATGGAATAACAAAGAATGATATTCATGATGACATACCTTTATGATGATGACATTGTTCACCACTAATACTAACGATGTGTAATAAGACTAGTTCTTATCACATATGGTTAAAACTAAAAACACTTATCACTAAGAACAGATGACATATGAGACTAGTACTTGTGATATCAAGGGTGACATCAGGAAAACCAAATTCCAAGATGTCATTCCCCATACATGCTAACATTATATTATAAGACTCGATCTTATAACACCATGATTGTACTATAGTGAAACCTATGAATCTATACCGGTAATACCTATGAGACTAAAAGGTGACAGTCTTAGGGTTGGGTTAGATCCGATTTGTGTGAGACCATGAATTTGTGACTACGTGATTAGAAGGTGATATCTATATGAATTTATGCAATATGAGTCTATATGTGCCTTTGTGATGAGATTATATGAGCCTATGTGATGAGACTATATGAGACTATGTGATGAGACTATGTGATAAGACTATATGAGACTATATGAAACTATATGAGACTATATGAGACTATTTGATGAGACTATATGAGACTCTGTGATGAGACTATGCGATGTGACTATATGAGACTTTATGAGACTATGCGATGGGACTATGTTATGAGACTACATGAGACTACGTGATGAGACTAGGTGAAATCAAGTGAGGAATAGATGGGTATCCATAGTTGTATTGCAAGTAGTGTTAAATCCTGTTAAGCGTGTGGTGGGATGGTGTCTGGGCGGGTCATAGGCTCGACCCTTTCGTATGCCCTATATATAAGCATGCTTGATTAGGTGAGATAGTATTTGTAAGCATAACTATGGAGAGGACATTGTGGGACACAAATGAGACAATTATCAATAAAACATAGGAGAAACATTATCGCTAGGAATAACAAATAGGGTGAATACATGTGAGATAGAGATGGATCTTCATAGTTGTATTGCAAATGGAGTTAAATCCTGTTAAGCATGTGGTGGGATGGCGTCTGGGCGGGTCGTAGGCTCGACCCTTTCGTATGCCCTATATATAAGCATGCTTGATGGGATTGAAACTCTACTTGTAGATGTAACTATGGAGAGGACATAATGCGAGACAAATGAATCAAACATTACAATAATCATATGAAACATTGTGACTGTGCTTGTGAACTTTCCAGGTTTTCAATTATCAAACTTATGAACTCACCAACCTAGTGTTGACTTTGTTTAATTGCATGTTTTCTCAGGTGATGAACAGGTTTAGTCACCAAGCATCAGGAACATAGCTAGTGGACTTTTAGAAGACCTAGCTACATTTTGTGTCGAATATGTTTTGAATGACATAACAGTGAATCATATTTTGTAAATCTTGTGCAGAAACAAGATAGAAACCCAATGATTCTTCTTGGCAGAATTACTTAGTAAATTATGAACATAACAATGTAATTTAACTTTGTAATTCTGTAGTAATGTCATATTAGCATTTCTTATTTATATACCATATGTCATGTGAACAATCTGATCATTTCGATTATTAAACGATATCGCGCCTCGAGAACTTTCCGCCCGACGGGAAAATCGGTTTAGCTAGCCGGCTCGGGGTGTGACAGATTGGTATCAGAGCCATGGTTATAGAAAAATATAGGCCATATTACTTAAACGGTTTGGCCTAGACTATAACCTAGGGACCCTCATGTAGAAATTATACATCAAAGGATTTCATTGCATATGTCTTATGCTTCTAATCACCGCACTAACCGATTTTCTTTCGGTTATGGTCAGAATGCCGCCACGATGACAACCACCTGCTATACTGCCGCCACCACCGCAAGACTTGGCACCACACTCATCTACACCTTCACCTGCTGAGTCTCCTACACCTCCACCTCCTCCTCCGCCACCACCTGTTCATCAGTTGGATCCGGCTACCGTGGCACTGGCCACCCTTCTGACTAGCCAATTGAGGGATGTGATTCCCGAGATGATGAACAGGATCAACACCAACAACAGCAACAACGTTGCCAACTCATCTGGAGAAGGCAGTGGCAATACCAGGCAGCATCAGGACTACTCCTACAAGAACTTTGTAGGATGCAAGCCACCTACTTTCAGTGGCAATGAGGGGGCTGTTGGCTTGATCCAATGGATCGAGAAGATGAAAACGACCCTCGACATCAGCGGTTGTCCTGATCAACACAAAGTGAGGTATGTTGTAGGCTCGTTCGACAAACGTACGCTGACCTGGTGGAATGCGCAGGTACAGACCAGGGGACGAGATGAGGCACTGTCTATGTCTTGGCAGGAATTCAAGGTCTTGTTGAGGGGCGAGTTTTGCCCCATAAACGAATTGAAGAAGGTTGAGACAGAGTTGCTCAATCATGTTATGGTGGGAGTTAGACATCTGGCCTACACCACAGGATTCCACGAGCTAGCGACATTGACACCAGATATAGTGCCAACACAGGAGAAACAAATTGAGCGGTACGTCGGTGGACCACCGGCCTGTATTCAGGGACATGTGATTGTTGCTCACCCCACTACCCTAGAGATGGCTGTTACACTGTCAGCAACATTAACTGATGTAATGGTTGCCTCGGGGGCACTGAAGGAGGAAGCTGATGTAGCAAAGACTGAAACATCAAGGAAGCCGGATGAACATCCGGCTAAGAAACAGAAAGTGCTCAAAAACTATGCTGGGACCACACCAGCCCTTAGAGCACCACAACCACCACCACTGCAAGTCAAGAAGTCATATGATGGCGCGGCTCCTGAATGCAACAACTGTCATTTTCACCATCATCTTGGGACCCCGTGCAGACACTGCACTGGGTGCGGGAGATTGGGACGTTGGGTTGATCACTGCAGGAATCCAACTCCCCAGGACAGAAACAACAATGCAGCGATGATGGCTGTTGCTAATGACAACAACTCTTGCTACACATGTGGCAAACCTGGACATCTCTCAAGGGACTGTCCCAAGAGAATCCCACCAAAGGCACCGGTAGCTAGAGGACGGGCCTTTCAAATTGGAGCGGCTGCTGCACGCCAGGACACAGACACCAACACTGGTACACTTTTTAATTAAAATCCTTGCAGTTATATATTTTTATACTAGCATGGATTATCGTTTGCCTCTTTAAAGTTATTTTATAACTTACTCATATTGGGACAACTCTAGAATACCTCTTACACTATTTTGGTAGTTGGAGGTAAACAAGTATAAATGACATGAACATACTGTTCACTTACTTTTAGTGAACAAACACATACTATGGAATTCAAGTCAAAGGACACAAGTAGTGTCAACATCACCATCAGAACGGATGCTTTACCCCTAATGGGGCTGAAGTTATCTGAACCGTTAAAACCTTCTTCACGTCATTACAGTGAACAACAAATATGCATTCATAAATCTCATTAGTGGGGTACGAAACCTCACGAATAGATGCATCACAATTGTTTTACCGGACAATATATGGATCCATTTCAACAAGGGGAGGAATGAGAGGTTCCTTCTGACAAGAAATAACACGCGATCACAAGGAACATAATGAATGCAAAGAACCATGAAGTGGTTGGAACCACTCGAGATACCACGATGGGAGTGTACACAAACACCTATGGAGTATGATGCCAAGCTACCACACACTTCCAATGGACTTGATGTTCTTGAATTGACGAAATTGAGTCTACTCATTTCATAACTATACACAAAAGCCTAGGCTCATTGAGAGGGACTAGGTCGCACAACAACATCATCTTTTCGAGGAACCTCGGACAAGTAACAGTTGTACGTATTTAAGTGAAAACTTTAATACAGTAAGTACAACAATTCACGATAAACAATAGGTTGTAAGTATTTGGGCGAAAAACCTAAGTACAGTTAATACAACGAATCCAGAGAAACAACAGTGCACACGTAAACAACAAGAACATGTCGGTTGCGATCTGAGATCCATAGATGACAGGAATCAGATGGCCGATGATTCAGTATGGAAACAAAGTGACAGCAGGAAGTTTAGTTGAGTCCGTCAGTGAGGAAACACAATTCAAACACAATTACATTGTTATTTCAGAATAACGAACTGACAGTGTGTTTGCGTGGGTGACGATTCACACAAACATATCTGTGAGTTTAGAGTTCTGAGATAATGACTGAGAAGTAGAAAACAAAAGTCGGAAAGCAAAACCATCGTCGTGTTCGTTCGGGTGACGATTCGAACGAATACTCGCGAAGGTGACGCGTTTCGACGAAACGAAAACGAAAACGACACGAACGACAGTAATTTAAGAAAATAAAACATTTTAATTTTTTACAATTTTGAAACTCGTCAAAAATAAATGAATAAACTCTTTTATTTAAAACGTGTAAAACACGAGCGCAACATTACAGAAACGTAACGAAAACTCGAACCGAGCAACCAAAATGAACCCGAATACCCACGGGGTATTTAAAGCCTTAAAATGAGGCTTTCCCTCATTTTTACCTCATCTTCCTCACACACAAACCCTAATCCCGGTTTTGGAGCCCCACCACCATTTCTCACCTTCAAACCTTCATATCTCCCTCAATACTCAACCAAATCCTTCCATCTTTGGACCAAATCGAAGCTCTTGACCTCTATTACACGAAAGTACAACCGATCTAGAGCCAAATCCATCTGAAACTGAGGTATGAGACTGAGAAGTTCACGAAAATTAGGGTTTTCACCCATTTTATTCGGCCACACCTCTTGACCGGTTCTAGACCTTCCTCTTCGAGTCTTACACACCTAAAACATACCCTTGCATGCTACCACCATAGAACACCACCACCAAGCTTGACCGACCACTGGTTCGAACCCTTGGGTGGATCTGGGTGGCTGCCAACTGAATGGCTCATTCGGCCTAAGAAGGGGGGAAGAGTATGAGCAAGGCCAACTAACTAACCCCATTCGACCTTCATACTCACACGGTCGAGCACACCATTCGGCTAACCCAAGGCTTCTTCGCCCTGACTCATTCGGCAGCCACATCATTTGCAGGATAGGGACATTCGGTCGAACCATGGAGCCTACACACCATTGATTCGGCCAACACTCCTCCCGTTCGGTTGAGACTAGGTCATTCGATCATCACATCCGCCATCAACCTCATTCGGCCAAACATGAGCTTCAAACGACCACTTTTTCTTTTGGCCCACACCCCCACACAGGCTGTTTCGTCGGCCCACTGTAGGTACAGGCCCAACATGCCTTGATTGGCCCACATATCACTTGAACGATGACCACCAATATTCGGCCCATCCCACTTCTTGAGCCCAACAATGAACCAACCATAACAGCTTGGCCTAGATTTAATGTGATTGATCCATGAAGCTGATTAGGCCCACGGACTTGGCCCAGGACCTGCTGTTGCAGCCCACTTTCAGTACTTTGGCCCACTTACATATTATTCTGCCCAATTTATTAAAATGGGAGATATACACTTGAATAAATCACAAGGGATTATACACGAAATTGGATTTACAAATTTCATTTTTCTTACAACATGGTGGACTTTGAGTTCAAGGATCTCATAAGATCTAAAATACTAAGTTTTATCAAAAAGTGATAAATATAATGACAAGTTAAAATAAAGTTGGATATAATGTCAATAACAAAGTGTGTTAACTTTAAGTTAACTAGACTAAGGATTTTTTTAAAATAAAATCTAAAGTCAAAGTCAATGATTATAAATAACTAATATGGGCAAGGTGACTCGAGACGACAAGGATAAAATAAAGTAAAATGTAAACAAATGACAAAATATACTAAGCCTAACCTAACATGATTGAGTATTAGGATAACTTTGAAAAATTTATCAAGGGCCAAATAATAACCGAGACTTAAGGGTGTTAGCCAACTCTAGGGCTAACACCTACACACATGCTCGAACACATACAAACTACACTTACTAGCTACGAACAACTTGTAAACAATACAGGACCGTGAATACAACAACAGAACAACGAAGATCGCGTGCATTCTTGTTTAGGCTAAGTCAACTACAACCACGACAAGCTGAGTTCATATGCCCCTTTTCTTTAATCTTAACTGATTTTAAACTCTCGGGGCTGAGAAACATGCTTTACTTTTATTTATTTAAAAGTCTTGCTTAACATGTTGCTATTACTTTGATTTTAAATAATATTAAATTGCTTATTATCGCTTAACATTGTATACATGCTTGTTTGATCATGACATAGACAACTAAGATGACTATGATAAGATAATTTCATAAATTATCTACACAATAGAATAACATAGTTGTCAGACTCTATCTTACAACACTTAATTATTCTTACAATAATAGATTATCACGAGTGAGCATGATGACAATAACAACAACAAACATGAATGATATGAAGATAATATATCTTCATAATATCATTCAACACCAGAGTTAGCTAAGTGAAATAAGACAAGTTCTTATAACACTCCACTTATAACTCGATGCATACCACTAGATAACATGTAACAAGTATCATCCACCACCTGAGTCGACTAAGTGTGGTAAGATTAGTTCTTACCACAGCCTAGTGACAATAGGGTTACTATATGGAATACCAAAGAATGATATTCATGATGACATACCTTCATGATGATGACATCGTTCACCACTAATACTGACGATGTGTAATAAGACTAGTTCTTATCACATATGGTTAAACCTGAAAACACTTATCACTAAGAACAGATGTCATATGAGACTAGTACTTATGATATCAAGGGTGACATCAGGAAAAGCAAATTCCAAGATGTCATTCCCCATACAAGCTAACATTATATTATAAGACTCGATCTTATAACACCATGCTTGTACTATAGTGAAACCAATGAAACGATACCGGTAATAACTATGAGACTAAAAGGTGACTATCTTAGGGTTGGGTTAGATCCGATTTGTGTGAGACCATGAATTTGTGACTACGTGATTAGAAGGTGATATCTATATGAATTTATGCAATATGAGTCAATATGTGCCTATGTGATGAGACTATATGAGCCTATGTGATGAGACTATATGAGACTATGTGATGAGACTATATGAGACTATATGAAACTATATGAGACTATATGAGACTATTTGATGAGACTATATGAGACTATGTGATGAGACTATGCGATGAGACTATATGAGACTATCCGATGGGACTATGTGATGAGACTACATGAGAATACGTGATAAGACTAGGTGAAATCATGTGAGGAATAGATGGGTATCCATAGTTGTATTACAACTAGTGTTAAATCCTATTAAGCATGTGGTGGGATGGCATCTTGGCGGGCCGTAGACTCGTCCCTTTCGTATGCCCTATATATAAGCATGCTTGGTTGGGTGAGATACTATTTGTAAGCATAACTATGGAGAGGACATTGTGGGACACAAATGAGACAATTATCAATAAAACATGGGAGAAACATTATGGCTAAGAATAACAAATAGGGTGAATACATGTGAGATAGAGATGGATCTCCATAGTTGGATTGCAAGTGGAGTTAAATCCTGTTAAGCATGTGTTGGGATGGCGTCTGTGCGGGTCGTAGGCTCGACCCTTTCGTATGCCCTATATATCAGCATGCTTGATGGGATTGAAACTCTACTTGTAGATGTGACTATGGAGAGGACATGATGCGAGACAGATGAATCAAACATTACAAGAATCATATGAAACATTGTGACGGTGCTTGTGAACTTTTCTAGTTTTCAATTATCAAACTTATGAACTCACCAACCTAGTGTTGACTTTGTTTAATTGCATGTTTTCTCAGGTGACGAACATGTTTAGTCACCAGGCATCAGGAACATAGCTAGTGGACTTTTAGAATACCTAGCTACATTTTGTGTCGAATATATTTTGAATGACATAACAGTGAATCATATTTTGTAAATCTTGTGCAGAAACAAGATAGAAACCCAATGATTCTTCTTGGTAGAATTACTTAGTTAAATTATGAACATAACAATGTAATTTAACTTTATAATTCTGTAGTAATGTCATATTATCATTTCACATTTATATACCATGTGCCATGTGAACAATCTGATCATTTCGATTATCAAACGATATCGCGCCTCGAGAACCTTCCGCCTGACGGGAAAATCGATCCAGCCCGCCGGCTAGGGGTGTGACAGATTGGTATCAGAGCCATGGTTATAGAGAAATATAGGTCATATTACTTAAACGGTTTGGCCTAGACTAGAACCTAGGGACCCTCATGTAGAAATCATACAACATAGGATTTCATTGCATATGTCTTCTGCTTCTGATCACTTCACCAACCGATTTTCTTTCGGTTATGGTCAGAATGCCGCCACGAAGACAACCACCTGCTATACTGCCACCACCACCGCAAGACTTGGCACCACACTCATCTACACCTTCACCTGCTGACTCTCCTACACCTCCACCTCCTCCTCCGCCACCACCTGTTCATCAGTTGGATCCTGCTACCGTGGCACTAGCCACCCTTCTGACTAGCCGATTGAGGGATGTGATTCCCGAGACGATGAACAGGATCAACACAAAAAATAGCAACAATGTTGGCAACTCATCTGGAGAAGGCAGTGGCAATACCAGGCAGCATCAGGACTATTCCTACAAGAACTTTGTAGGATGCAAGCCCCCTACTTTCAGTGGCAATGAGGGGGCCGTTGGCTTGATCCAATGGATCGAGAAGATGGAGACGACCCTTGACATCAGCGGTTGTCCTGATCAACACAAAGTGAGGTATGCTACAGGCTCGTTCGACAAACGAGCGCTGACCTGGTGGAATGCGCAGGTACAGACAGCGGACGAGATGAGGCACTGTCTATGTCTTGGGAGGAATTCAAGGTCTTCTTGAGGGGCGAGTTTTGCCCCAGAAACGAATTGAAGAAGGTTGAGACAGAGTTTCTCAATCATGTTATGGTGGGAGTTAGACATCTGGCCTACATAACAAGATTCCACGAGCTAGCGACATTGGCACCGGATATAGTGCCAACACTGGAGAAAGGAATTGAGCAGTACGTCGGTGGACCACCGGCCTGTATTCAGGGACATGTGATTGTTGCTCACCCTACTACCCTAGAGATGGCTGTTACACTGTCAGCAACATTAAGTGATGTAATGGTTTCCTCGGGGGCACTGAAGGAGGAAGCTGAAGTAGCAAAGACTGAAACATCAAGGAAGCCGGATGAACATCCGGCTAAGAAACAGAAAGTGCTCAAAATCTATGCTGGGACCACACCAGCCCTGAGAGCACCACAACCACCACAACTACAAGTCAAGAAGTCGTATGCTGGCACGGCTCCTCAATGCAACAACTGTCATTTTCACCATCATCTTGGGACCCCGTGCAGACACTGCACTGGGTGCGGGAGATTGGGACGTTGGGTTGATCATTGCAGGAATCCAACTCCCCAGGACAGGAACAACAATGCAGCGATGATGGCTGTTGCTAATGACAACAGCTCTTGCTACACATGTGGCGAACCTGGACATCTCTCAAGGGACTGACCCAAGAGAATCCCACCAAAGGCACCGGTAGCTAGAGGACGGGCCTTTCAAATTGGAGCAGCTGCTGCACGCCAGGACACATACACCAACACTGGTACACTCTTCAATTAAAATCCTTGCAGTTATATATTTTTATACTAGCATGGATTATCGTTTGCCTCTTTAAAGTTATTTTATAACTTACTCATATTGGGACTACTCTAGAATACCTCTTACACTATTTTGGTAGTTGGAGGTAAACAAGTATAAATGACATGAACATACTGTTCACTTACTTTTACTGAACAAACACATACTATGGAATTCAAGTCAAGGGACACGAGTAGTGTCAACATCACCATCAGAACGGATGCTTTACCCTAATGGGGTTGAAGTTATCTGAACCAATAAAACCTTCTTCATGTCATTACAGTGAACAACAATGATGCATTCATAAATCTCATTAGTGGGGTACGAAACCTCACGAATGGATCTGTCACAACTGTTTTACCAGACAATATATGGATCCATTTCAACAAGGGGAGGAATGAGAGGTTCCTTCTGACAAGAAATAACACGCGATCACAAGGAACATAGTGAATGCAAAGAACCATGAAGTGGTTGGAACAACTCAAGATACCATGATGGGAGTGTACACAAACAGCTATGGAGTATGATGCCAAGCTACCACACACTTCCAATAGACTTGATGTTCTTGAATTGACAGGAACAGCGAAATTGAGTCTACTCATTTCATAACTATACACAAAAGCCTAGGCTAATTGAGAGGGACTAGGTCGCACAGCAACATCATCTTTTCGAGGAACCTCGGACATTATGGATCGTGCAGTCGAGAGACTGAAAACGAATCTGTATCACATCAAAAAAAAAAGACTCAATGAAACTCTAAACACAATTCAGTGTAACCTTGAGAACATGAGAAACACGTGATGTCAAAACATCCTTACATATACAAATAAAAAAAATAAAAAAAAATAGTGCCCGACAATAACGTTACAATTTCGGGACTAAATTTCTTTAACAAGGGGAGACTGTGACATCCAGTACCAGATCGTCCGGCAAGTCCGTACGGTAGGTGTACTTTCGCTATTTACTATGTGTAAATACAGGTACATGAACAGTGTTTGTGATAACAGAAGTCCGAATACAAGTAACAGTTGTACGTATTTAAGTGAAAACTTTAATACAGTAAGTACAACAATTCACGATAAACAATAGGTTGTAAGTATTTAGGTGAAAAACCTAAGTACAGATAATACAACGAATCCAGAGAAACTACAGTGCACACGTAAACAACAAGAACATGTCGGTTGCGATCTGAGATCCATAGATGACAGGAATCAGATGGCCGATGATTCAGTATGAAAACAAAGTGAAAAAAGGAAGTTTAGTTGAGTCCGTCAGTGAGGAAACACAATTCAAACTCAATTACAGTGTTATTTCAGAATAACGAACTGACAGTGTGTTTGTGTAGGTGACGTTTCACACAAACATATCTGTGAGTTTAGAGTTCTGAGATAATGACTGAACAGTAGAAAACAAAAGTCGGAAAGCAAAACCATCGTCGTGTTCGTTCGGGTGACGATTCGAACGAATACGCGCGAAAGTGACGCGTTTCGACGAAACGAGAACGAAAACAACACGAACGACAGTAATTTAAGAAAATAAAACATTTTAATGTTTTACAATTTTGAAACTCGTCAAAAATAAATGAATAAACTCTTTTATTAAAAACGTGTAAAACACGCGCGCAACATTACTGAAACGTAACGAAAACGCGAACCGAGCAACCGAAACGAACCCGAATACCCACAGGGTATTTAAAGCCTTAAAATGAGGCTTTCTCCTATTTTTACCTCATCTTCCTCACACACAAACCCTAATCCCGGTTGTGGAGCCCCACCACCATTTCTCACCTTCAAACCTTCATATCTCCCTCAATACTCAACCAAATCCTTCCATCTTTGGACCAAATCGAAGCTCTTGACCTCTACTACACGAAAGTACAACCGATCTAGAGCCAAATCCATCTGAAACCGAGGTATGAGACTGAGAAGGTCACAAAAATTAGGGTTTTCACCCATTTTATTCGGCGACCACCTCTAGACTGGTTCTAGACTTTCCTCTTCGAGTCTTACACACCTGACACATACCCTTGCATGCTACCACCACCTAGCTTGACCGACCACTGGTTCGAACCCTTGGGTGGATCTGGGCGGCTGCCAACTGAATGGCTCATTCGGCCGAAGGAGGGAAGAGTATGAGCAAGGCCGACTGACTAACCCCATTCGACCTTCATACTCACACGATTGAGCACACCATTCGGCTAACCCAAGGCTTCTTAGCCCTGACTCATTCGGCAGCCACATCATTCGCTGGATAGGGACATTCGGTCGAACCGTCGAGCCTACACACCCTTGATTCGGCCAACACACCTCCCGTTCGGTTGAGACTACATCATTCGATCATCACATCCGCCATCAACCTCATTCGGCCAAACATGAGCTTCAAACAACCACTTTTTCTTTCGGCCCACACCCCACACAAGCTGTTTCGTCGGCCCACGGTAGGTTCAGGCCCAACATGCCTTGATTGGCCCACATATCACTTGAACGATGACCACCAATATTCGGCCCATCCCACTTCTTGAGCCCAACAATGAACCAACCATAACAACTTGGCCCAGATTTAGTGCGATTGATCCATGAAACTAATTAGGCCCACGGACTTGGCCCAGGACCTGCTGTTGCGGCCCACTTTCAGTACTTTGGCCCACTTACATATTATTCTGCCCAATTTATTAAAATGGGAGATATACACTTGAATAAATCATCAGGGATTATACACGAAATTGGATTTACAAATTTCATTTTTATTACAACATGGTGGACTTTGAGTTCAAGGATCTCATAAGATCTAAAATACTAAGTTTTATCAAAAAGTGATAAATATAATGACAAGTTAAAATAAAGTTGGATATAATGTCAATAACAAAGTGTGTTAACTATAAGTTAACTATACTAAGGATTTTTTTTAAAATAAAATCTAAAGTCAAAGTCAATGATTATAAATAATTATTATGGGCAAGGTGACTCGAGACGACAAGGATAAAATAAAGTAAAATGTAAACAAATGACAAAATATACTAAGATTAACCTAACATGATTGAGTATTAGGATAACTTTGAAAAATTTATCAAGGGCCAAATAATAACCGAGACTTAAGGGTGTTAGCCAACTCTAGGGCTAACACCTGCACACACGCTCGAACACATACAAACTACACTTACTAGCTACGAACAACTTGTAAACAATACAGGACCGTGAATACAACAATAGAAAAACGAAGAGCGCGTGCATTCTTGTTTAGGCTAAGTCAACTACAACCATGACAAGGTGAGTTCATATGCCCCTTTTCTTTAATCTTAACTGATTTTAAACTTTCGGGGCCAAGAAACATTCTTTACTTTTATTTATTTAAAAGTTTTGCTTAACATGTTACTATTACTTTGATTTTAGATAATATTAAATTGCTTATTATCGCTTATCATTGTATGCATGCTTGTTTGATCATGATATGACATAGACAACTAAGATGACTATGATAAGATAATTTCATAAATCATCTACACAATAGAATAACATAGTTGTAAGACTCTATCTTACAACGCTTAATTATTCTTACAATAATAGATTATCACGAGTGAGCATGATGACAACAACAACAACAAACATGAATGATATGAAGATCCGATTTGTGTGAGACCATGAATTTGTGACTATGTGATTAGAAGGTGATATATATATGAATTTATGCAATACGAGTCTATATGTGCCTATGTGATGAGACTATATGAGCCTATGTGATGAGACTATATGAGACTATGTGATGAGACTATATGAGACTATATGAGACTATATGAAACTATATGAGACTATATGAGACTATTTGATGAGACTATATGAGACTATGTGATGAGACTATGCGATGAGACTATATGATACTGTATGAGACTATGCGATGGGACTATGTGATGAGACTACATGAGACTACGTGATGAGACTAGGTGAAATCATGTGAGGAATAGATGGGTATCCATAGTTGTATTGCAAGTAGTGTTAAATCCTGTTAGGCATGTGGTGGGATGGCGTCTGGGCGGGTCGTAGGCTCGACCCTTTCGTATGCCCTATATATAAGCATGCTTGATTGGGTGAGATACTATTTGTAAGCATAACTATGGAGAGGACATTGTGGGACACAAATGAGGAAATTATCAATAAAACATGGGAGAAACATTATGGCTGGGAATAACAAATAGGGTGAATACATGTGAGATAGAGATGGATCTTCATAGTTGTATTGCAAGTGGAGATAAATCCTGTTAAGCATGTGGTGGGATGGCGTCTGGGCGGGTCGTAGGCTCGACCCTTTCGTATGCCCTATATATAAGCATGCTTGATGGGATTGAAACTCTACTTGTAGATGTAACTATGGAGAGGCCATGATGCGAGACAGATGAATCAAACATTACAAGAATCATATGAAACATTGTGACTGTGCTTGTGAACTTTTCAGGTTTTCAATTATCAAACTTATGAACTCACCAACCAAGTGTTGACTTTGTTTAATTGCATGTTTTCTCAGGTTACGAACAGGTTTAGTCACCAGGCATCAGGAACATAGCTAGTGGACTTTTAGAAGACCTAGCTACATTTTGTGTCGAATATATTTTGAATGACATAACAGTGAATCATATTCTGTATATCTTGTGCAGAAACAAGATAGAAACCCAATGATTCTTCTTGGTAGAATTACTTAGTTAAATTATGAACATAACAACGTAATTTAACTTTTAATTCTGTAGTAATGTCATATTAGCATTTCTCATTTATATATCATGTGCCATGTGAACAATCTGATCATTTCGATTATCAAACGATATCGCGGCTCGAGAACCTTCCGCCCGACGGGAAAATCGATCCAGCCCGCCGGCTCGAGGTGTGACAACAACCGTGGTGATCCGAAGGTGAATGATGAACGTTTGAAGCTAAATCGAACACCACGGGTTGAGAATCGAACTTGTACAGCAAGAACCACTCAAAACTTCTAGGCTTTAACACTGAATGGGTCTATAAACATATAAAATCGAACACCACGGCGGAAAGACTTCATTCGTAGAGTCATTCGCCTGAATGGGTCTATATACATATAAAATCAAAGATAAACGTAAGTGAACTCTAAATTCAAACTTTCATTTATAACTCCTATCCTGAACCTTTCTACATTCTCGCATGTTCGTGGACTCTTCGTAGACTTTCGGGATTCATGATCCTTTCATTCTTTATGACACCCCCTATAAATATGTAAACCTTTGT
This sequence comes from Mikania micrantha, assembly GCA_009363875.1. Lineage (NCBI taxonomy): Eukaryota > Viridiplantae > Streptophyta > Magnoliopsida > Asterales > Asteraceae > Mikania > Mikania micrantha. The sequence goes on from SZYD01002703.1 coordinate 33,059, forward strand.
GATCTTATTCCCGTTAGAACAAAGTTTGTAAGATGGACATGTATTAACTGGAAGGGTGAAATACCGTTAGTTGAGAATCATGTCTAGGAAAGTCGTTTAGCTTTCCTAGGGACTATCTATGAAAGTATATTCACTTATTACAGGCCAAAGGATGTCATACCAAACATCTCACAAGCTACAAAGTTCTAATATGTCAAATGTATTCAACTTTGGATACTATTCCTCATGGCATAGATACCTTACACCTATGATTAGTAAGGGTGATTCCTTATTTCATCTAAGGTATAAAAGTGTCAAAAATCCTAAAATACTTATACTATGATTTTATGACATTTCATCTATGATTTTGTCAGGGTGATTCCTAACTATATCTAAGATGTCATAATGTCACTCAATTATACATTTTATACAAATCAAAGAAATCTTATAACATTATATCTATGGTTAAGTGAAGTCTATCCATTCGTACACCTAAGGTATTACAACGACACATTTAAACATTCAATACAAATCAAGAAAGTTCGATGACATTATTGTATGATTTATAATAAAATTACTCATTATTATATCTATGATAATAAAAATGTCACACACACTATACATATATTATCATAATTCAAAGATATTATATCTAAGATTAGTAATTGTGATTCATTACTATATGTAAGGTATTATAATATCACATACCTTATACATATTTTGTCAAAATTCTAAGATATTATCTCTATGAATAGTGATGATCATTTATCCGTTTTAGCTATGGTTATAATTTCACATACTTGTGTATTTTCTATCTTGCTTCTCATTGATAACTAAGTTTACACAAAACATATACTTTACTACATGTGTAGATCTTACATTTTCACATATCCATATACTCAGACTATAATTTAAAATTTGTAAGACATTATACTTATGATTATTGATTTTCATTTATCATTTTAATCTAAATTCCTATAATGTCACATTTCACATATCCTCATACCTAGACTACAATACAAAAACTCTAAGACATTTAACTTAGGTGATACTTATCATCATATTAACCTAACGTTCTAAAATGTCTTATTCCACATATTCTTTTGCTGAAAAACCAAATCTTATGTTATGATACTTATGATTCATAATAACTATTTATCATCGTAATTATAATTTCAAAACTATCATCAATATCCTTTAATATCATAATGTCATGTGGAAACAAAACTCTATGAATGCAAATCGAGTCACCGATTACGACTTCATGGGATGGACCACTTCAATCTACACGGTTGAAGATTGTTATTCCAAACGACCTATAAATCATAACTTTGATAAGACAAGTTTTCATTCTATGTAATCCTAAATCAAATCATTCATGTTCCACGTCTGGGATGATGACAAGGAATTAGGGTAATCATGCATTGCAAATTGTCGTTACGGGTGCACACATAACGAGAATTTGCAGTACATGTGAATCCTAGTAAATCATGTTGTACGAGACAATGGAAACAAGCTTAGCAAACTTTGAATCTAGATCTTAAACTCATCGAAATCGTATTCTAGGATTCAAACACATGAGTACTTTAAGTTTCGGTTATTATTGGTAGGTGATTGGTATGCTTACAAAGTACTAGTGGTGTGGTGGGTTGGCTGCAGTATACCCTATACACAAGCACCAATAGAACATTGAGAGTAGAATTAAAAGCTTGACCATGGACTGTGATATAAAATTCAAAATTCATTGTCAACTAGGTTATTCTTTAGTCAAAACTAGTGGTCGAATCATATATCCGGGACGTGTTTATACACCAAGTCAATCAAGGGTTTTATTCATCCATCAAGATCACTAAACTATCATTAATCCAAACATTCTAAGTCAAATAAACTAGATGAAAGCAAATTCTTAAGACGAATATTTTAAACCTATAACTTTTGTTACAATTCATTAAAATCCACATCCGAGGGTAATCGCCAACATATGCTATTAAACTTCTCAAATGCTATGATCTCATGGTAGTTCATGATTAGGAGATGCTAGTTCATAAACCAAAATACATCAACCTACAATTCTAAAACATCAAAAAACAATTCCCACATCATTCTAATACGTAAGCTATGAATTTTAAAATCAGAATCCATGATTCAAATTTGACAGTTTAAGATTCGAAATCCTAAGTCTATATCCTGTATCTTTTGACGCGTCACAAAACTTGAAAGTTCTACGATCAAAAACTATTTATCACACCTTTATATCAATATGTTAACTCGAAATATCAAAACCAATACGAGTACCAATCATTTGAAATATTATCTCTAATAGCATAGAAAATTACCATAGGATTTGACTAGGGAAAGCTATCAGGTATTGACAATGTGGTGGGTTGGTGGCTGGGTTCGCTCTACATATACCATATATATAAACATTACCGATATTATGGTAGAATACCCTTGTTAGAAATTATGAGAATTTGGAAGTAAACAAAATTTAAATCATAAACAGTGAACTTTCAGCAATTTATAATAAATGAAAAAATCCATTTACAAACCTACCAACGTAACATTTTACTAAAGTATGGAAGAAAGTGTTGTCTACCATCTTTCTAAGCATTTCATCATCAAACGTAAATCGTTATAAACATTTTGGGATTTAGTAAAACAATGATAACACAAATAAAAACCCTTGATATTGTTTTTCAAATCACTTGCAAGCTTCTTTGATTCTGGCCATTTCGGATTTCATACTTGTAAATGTCTTATTTATAAAACCATGTTTCATTATGATTTTATACGTATACGCCTTCTAGGTTAACCATTCGCTGATAGAATTCATGAAAATAAAGAATCGCTTTTCGCAAACAAAACTTAAAAAAATTAATAACCATTTTCACTTGGTAATATCTTGATTAACTCAAGACCTGATTTCAAGAAGATGTCAAGTCGTAGCCTATTTTAATATTTGAACACTATTTAGTCTCGTAACAAAAGGAGTTTTCATTATCCAAAATAACATATATGATGAAAAATATTTTACTGCTAAACTTCTTCAAGAACTCAAATCACAAAAGCTATTCCAACATGTTTTACCATGCTCGAAATCTAAAGCCTCGAAAAAAAATAAATACGTTAATTGCAAAGAGAATTACAAGTTTTTCCATGCTTTTCATTTCAACGAAGGAACCCCTATTTTCAATGTAGAAAATTAACAAGAAAAAGGACACTAACCTCTTTGTGGCAAAATGCCTTACCTATCTATCCAAACAAACAATAATCATCTAATGGTTTTGTTATTGTCCCATGATTGCTGGTACGAAGTGAGGAAACATATCTATGGAGTTCATTTCCATGTTCCCTCTCACTTCTAGTAATACAACGAAAGTCTCCGACTTACAATCTTACCAACATCTCGTGATGTAAGGTAGCCTAACGTTCACAAAGAAACAAGGATAGTAATTTGCAAACCTGAACAAAACTATCACATCCGGTAATTTCACAAATGATGACCCGTAATGGTTAGTGTACTAAACTCAATTTATTTAATGCATTAACAATTTAATATATATTATTGAATTAATGTTGATTAAAAAGTCTAGCACAGAGTGTTATTTAAACGCATGGATTTGCATTTGGTGAAATTTCGAGTTTTCTGTACTGTTCGGCGGTGTTTTAACGAGCGTTGGTGACGACTCGATTAACGAATTTAGTAGATATGCTTGGTTTAGCATAAAATGATAAATCATAAATGTATAAATTAAAGTTAACGATGAAAACCGTGAATTTTGGAGCAAACTGTCGATTTTACTCAGAATCGATTGAATCAGCGTTTTAGCCAGGCAAAATGGAGTTAATTATTCAAATAATATTTAAGGTCATTAGTTTTGACAAAAATTTAATCGTTTAAGTACGATTAAATATTCTATTAATTTTAGAATAAAAATCGTATTTTTATTTAATATCCTGTACAATAATTATACACCGTAGCACTCAGATTATACCAGTTTGTATCTCATTTAAACCATAATTAATCAAAAGAAGACAAGTGTGTAGACACTTGTCAAGAGGAAGTGACATCAAGATCTTTTATAAATCCTCCAAATCTCACACTTCCCAAAGTGGGTTTTTTCTATACAAGTTGTTTGCCCAAAGAAAGAGTTTGAATCAAATGGGTTTTTAGAAAAAAGTTGATAATGTGTGTGTATGTGTGTGTCGTGAGTGTGTGCAAATGTGTGAAACATGTGTGTGTATGCACGTGTGTGTGTGTGAGCCATAAAAACATACACACATATATGTATGCATGTGACGTGAATGTATATACACACACATGGGTGTGTGTGTTGCAATGTATGTACATATGGGTGGTTATGTTTCTTTCAAAATATACATACATACATACATACATACATACATACATACATACATACATGGATGATTTTGCATGGATGGTGATTTTAATCACATGCATGTACATATACATGCATATATATATATATATATATATATATCTCTATGTATGTATGTATGTAGAGGTGAAATAAGTTACATACACGAACATATATGTATATGTACATGTTTGTATATATATACATATGTATGTATAGGTGAGATGGTTACATGCATGAACTCATATGTATGTATTAGTGGGTTTTGTTGACATGCATGTATATATATGTATGTAATCGTGTGTGTACAAATGTATGTATATGAAAGAACAATATTGATTTTACATACATGGATGGATGTATACATGATTTGATTGTACATGCATGCATGTGTATGTATACATACGAATGTATGTATAGGTATGTATGTATGTATGATTATTTTAAGTATACATATGCATGAGGATAATGAATACATATACACAAGTATATATATATATATATATATATTATATTATATATATTATATATGGTAGAAAACATGACATGCATGATGGTTGTGTATGTATGCATGCATGGGTATGTATGTAATTTTTTATATAATTATTGAATTTGAAAAATAATAATAATAATTGCTATTTTATGAAATATATTATATCTGATCTAAAAGTTGTAATATACTTAAAAATATAATATTTTTGTGATAAATGAATAAAGAATGGTTAGATAACTTAGCCATAATTTTTATTACTTTAAAATTGATGTTTGATAAGATAAAAACTACAAAAATAGAGTTTTCTACGAAAATAATTTGGACCAGGTTATGTAACTATAAAAATAAATTTTATAACATATTTAAAATATTAAATCAAGTGGTTTTAGAATTGTAATGACATAACGGTTATTGAGGACCTAAAATACGCATTTTTGACAGTGTTTAACATATAAAAGAATCTTTTATTAATCTGATTTGGATCAGAAAATTTATAAGTTTTTTATGATAAAAATATGTAAATTTTAATATATAAGTGTTGTAAGAAAAGTATAATATGAAATACATGAAAACTATGTTTAAAAATGGCATAAAAACGTCATTTTAACGCAAAATTCCGACATAAATTTGTGATTGATTTATATAGAAAATTTTGAGTAAAAATAAGTATTTTTTAAATATTAGTAGTCACTTAGGTCATAATGCATGTTGATGTGCTTGCATGTTGCGTTGTTGGTTTTGTCGGTAAAATGTGATAAAATTGTCATTTTTGACAAGTAATTATAAATAATTAAGTTTGGAGTTAAAATAGATTTTTAACAAACATAACTTAATTATTTGGATATAATATGACTTAAAAAAACATTAACTTATGATTTATAAAAACTAAATTCAAGTCACCAACTGGTCGTTTGTGAGAAAACTGTTTTCCTTAGTGGAATGTGTTTTAGGGCGCTAGTGAGAACAGTCGTGTTATTTGGAAATCTTTGTTGCTAGCAGGAACACATTGAGGTGGGTTTCACGGCCCCTTTTTTACTGTGTTTTGGTTTTTCATAAATCGGGGAGAAGCATACCGGGAAAAGAAAAGTTTGTTTTGTAATGTAATTGTTGGTGTAGTATGTGACTTTGATAGCTCTTAAGTAAGTGCAGTTGGGCATGGTTCTCGTGGATTTGTTCCCGAGAGTTTTTGCGTATGGTTTTGTGCCCGCAGTCGTAATCATTAGTCTCGGGGGAGAGACCGCATGATATATTGGAAGATCTATCGGTTTTGACAACCCACTCCCCGAACAGGTGTCATGGTCCGTGAGTAACGGGAGCAATATATGTTGAGGGGTGTTCGCACCTTGGTTTTGGTTTGATTATGAGCTCATGGTATCTATCGTATCGTAGGACCTTGCTATTCTACGATGAGTTCACTAGCACAACAATGTGGCATTACATATTTTTCCATGATTATTGATTAAATGTTTTATTATGAAAACCTGTGAACTCACCAACCTGTTTGGTTGACACTTGTTTTAAATTTGTTATGTTTCTCAGGTAAGTAGCAAGTCGTTTGGGGGAAGAAAGGAAAGGTTCTTGAAAGCGAGTGTACTTGGGATATTTATCTGGGACCAGTTATCGAATTGTTGAAACTGATGTTTATAAACTGGACGTTGAACTTGTAATGTTTTTATAAATTTATCGATGGCTTCTATAACTAAATATCATTGTTTTATATAAATCGTTCGCTTAATTTATGATTATGATATTA
>SZYD01002704.1:0-37281 GCA_009363875.1 Mikania micrantha
CAAACCTCAAGAAGTGCTTATCAGACGAAACACTCGCGATTCCTTTAGAGGAATCCAGATTGATGAACAACTTCACTTCGTTGAGGAACTGGTGGAAATTATGGAACGGGAAATCAAGAAGTTAAAACTTAGTCGCATACCGATAGTTAAGGTACGTGGAACTCGCGACGAGGGCCGGAATACACTGGGAACGAGAGGACCAGATGAAAAAGAAATACCCTCACCTATTCTCCGACCAGACTAACACCGCCAACACGAACTGAATTTCGGGACGAAGTTCCTATTAACTGGGGGATGATGTGACACCTCGCAATTTCCAGGTCAGCATTACTTTATTTTAAATAATAATATGTATTATTATTGCATACGTGGCACTAGAATTATGAATGTTTAGTGTGACACGTGGCACGACAGTCCAAACACACCGATAATTCGAGGAATTATCGCACAACACTAGCACGTGTCTTGAATAACGAACGTTGGTGAACGGATCAAACCATAGTACACTTTCACTGCACATTAGGTTCCGGGGAAACCTAATTTAGTAGAATAATGTTATGTGTCAAGAAACGATGATCGTAATCGAGAAATTCGTGAAAATCGATTGAAAACAATGAAATTGGGCTTATGGGGCTCAACCGAGACCCATCGCGGTACGCGATGGGCACCCAAATGGACCTTCGCGGTACGCGAAGCCCAGGCGGGAGAATTTGAATTCTCCGAAATCCGTCGCGGTACGCGACGACCGATCATCTTCCACCATCGCGATACGCGGCGTGTTTCGGGAAACGAATGAATATAATAATCATCGCGCTACGCGATGGTTCTTTTTGACAGACGTCGCGGTACGCGACGACACCCAGCACGCAAAAATCTTTATTTAACCAATGTTAATCATTTCTGCGACTTCTTCACTCAAACCTTCGACTGAACCAGCTTCTATACGACCATTAACGACCTGCAACCTCAATATCAACCATCTAAAGCCACTTTGAAGCTATTTGGGTCCCATATTCAAAGACATTGAAGACTTGGAGCTCAAAGGAACACCATACTCCTTCTTGGCTCATGATCGAAGCCATCTCAGCCCCCTCTAGAGCTGTTCTAGACCTGCTCAAGTCTTATTTTGACATTCCAGAGCTTTGTGAGGTAGTATTTGTGTTCAATCTTGCTGAAAAACATCACTTAGCACACATGCAATGGGAAATACCCACATGCATCACCATCACATCTTGAATCCCGAATTTTTGATGTTTTAGATCGGTTATTAGATGATATTGTTACTGATTTTATGAATGGTTGATGATCTATGGTGATTTTGAATGACTATGATGATTATTTGTCAATTTTAATACAAAAGGGATACTTTCAACCACATGCATGTATGATCTAAATGGTTTTACATAGTTTTTGATAGTGAAATGTGGTTATAAGCGATACTTGTGATGATTTGCAAGGATTAGAAGCTTTGATTTGGTCAAGAGCATGAATACTTACATTATTTCTAAATATGGTAACTTTAATGTTACAAAATGTGCATCTTTGATGAAATGGTATAATGCATGAGATTAGATCAATGATTTATGCTTAAAATGATGTTTAGCAACCAATATGATGGTTATTGATGTATTAGAATGGTTAAAATTGCTAGAAGTATAATATTCATGATTATTACTATAAATGGAAACTTTTTATTATGAAATTGTTAAGAATAATGAATTTGGCAAATGTTGTATGTTTAACATGGTTAGTTGAAGTTGCTATGATGATAATAAGTGATTTTATGACTTGAAGGATATGAAAAATGCGTTTTGTTGTGAGTTACTATAAATAGTAACTTTATTTTACAAATTGGTGGATAGGAGCATGCTAGTCATAACGGTTATGATTTAATGGCTATTTAGGACTAAGATGATGATATTATGATAAAATTGATATCTAGACTTTGTAACATATGCTTATTTTTGTAACTTTCTAATTATAGAAACTTTTACACGCAAACCATGCTAAACCGACTATGTGTAACTATGTGCTTTGTGATAACATGCTCACTTAGGATAAATATGCATATTAGAATAATCGAAATTATGATTTATTGCATGACTTGCCAAATGTGGAAACTTTCCTGAAATAGAAACTTTCCTCACGAGAGTGACTTTGGTATCCGCACACATCACACGACACTAAAACACGCGTTACACGAGCACTTGATCCAAAACCGTCACCAACGGGTCGTTAGGTCAAACACGGTCAACACGACCCACACGACAACCTAGAGTTGTTAAACACTAACACGGTCCTGTGAGACCCACGTGTATGTAACACAAACTTATAGTACCTATGTGATATAGGTGACAGCTAGCCGACGAGCTACACGAATTCTGTGCCGGAATCGTTACCGGAACAGTAAGTTGTACAGTAGATTGAACAGTAACTCAAGTACAAGCTATGTAAACTAGGTAAAGATTAGTGACACTTGATGCTAATCACAAATTACAATACTATGCTTCTGAAATTCTGATTTAAACCTTATGGTTTAAACAGTCAGAAACACATCAGACAACGAGGAACAGATACACACATGCTAGATTTTTGGTATTATTAGGTCTAAACGTATGCGAGGATAAACAGAACAAAACTATAACAGTTGTTGTTACAGAATGCTAAACCGACGAACTATTCGTATAGGTGACGATCTGTACGAATAGATCTGATAGTTTAACGATCTGAAATGATGACTGAAAAGTAGAAAACAAAATCAGAAAGTGAAACGTACGATCGTGTTTGTACAGTTAGCGCTCTGTACGAAAACGTGCGTAAGTGACGTTTTCTGACGAAATGAAAACGAAGACGATTCGAACGATAATAAATTTAAGGAAATATAATGTTTCCTGTTTTACAATTTTGAAACTCATCAGAAATAAATTAAAACGAAACTATTTTAATTAAAACGCGTAAAGCATAAAATACGCGAAAAAATTAACGAAAAGCGTAAAAATAATAAATTATGACAAATAATTCAAGAGAATAATACTTAAAATATTTATTAGAAATAACCACTTTCCAAACATCTCAAAATAAACACTTTTTAATTAAATTACTAAAACGCGCGTTACGATCCGGAAACGCAACGAAAACACGAACTGAGCAACCGAAACGAACCCGAATACCCTCAGGGTATTTAAACACCAAATGATGGCATTTATTTCATTTCTACCATCTCTATCTCTCACTAAATGCTCCCAACCGTCACCCCACTCTCTCTCTAAGATTCCATCTTCAACCTTCAAGATCTTGGTCAAATATCAATGAAATTGCGAGTTCTTGGTGTCCACGTGTTGCTCCAATCATCCTCTACTTAGAAGTACAACAGATCTGGGGTTTTATCCGCTACAATCTGTATGGAGCTTGAAAGATCACGAAAAATAGGGTTTCTTACCCTCATTTTTCACTCACACGTTTAATTGATTATAAAACACCCCCTTTGAATCCAAGTTCCCTTGAGAATTCATCTGTACTTACCACTACCATAGATGTAGCCTTACAACCGATTCAAAACTCGATGATGGTGCTAAGTAAATGCAGGTTCGTCGATGGAGTTGTTGGCCGAACCCATGCTGGGTCGGCATGGGAATAGCCGAACCCTCCTGAGACCCACGAACCCACAACAACCAGCCGAACCTACATGCTTGTACAGGCGAACCTACCACCGTGTAACTCAGCCGAACCTGGTGCTCATATGGCCGAACCATGCAACAGCCGAACCTATAGAACCATGCGAACCTTTTTGCTTAAATAAGAGCCGAACCCATGTGAAGCAATTGACTGCCGAACCTTTCTGTGTCTCAACTAAACTGCGACGAACCTGACAACATCTGACCACGAACCCTACTGCGAAATTCCCATGGCCGAACCCTTATTCCATCAACGAACCTCCATACACTCGCCGAACCCTCTAACAGGAACGAACCCTCCGATTGGCGAGCTATGTCCACGAACCCAGGCTCAATCAAACATATAGCCGAACCTAGGACCACGTACCACAAGGGTTCGCCGGTTATGATGCTGGGCTTTCCTGTGGATCTTGACTAAACCGCAAGGCCCAACCGGCGCATGATATTCGGCCCAATAGCTTGGTCCATGGTCGTGGTTCGGCCCACTATACCTAGCCGGTCCACTTGGGTTTATTCGGCCCAATTCATTATTCGGTCCACATAGGTTAAGTTGAAACAAACTTTTAAAACTAGTTCAATTTATAACATATATGGGAGCTCTTAAAAATACTACAAAGTTGGTGGAGGATTCATATAACAAGAAAGAGTCAAGTGAATTAAATACCTATATGAAATGTTTTAAAGTGTAAACGTAAGTGTTACACTTAGCGACTTGATAAAACTAAACTCTTATAAGGTGACATGGTCCTTGTGACTATGTAACAAATTATTTCAAGTCTAACAAGAAAAACATGTGAAATTCTAAAAGTATAAACCTAAGTTATAATTATGACTTAGGATAGTTATAATAATTCTATTAATACAAATAACGGACACATCATGATAAGGATGTGAGATTCAAGAATGAATTGAAGCTAAATACACAACATAAAGCGATGTGATACTAATAATTGATAGCAATTAGGACCGGGGCCGAATGATGACCAGGACTTATGGGTACTAGCCAACTTTAGGAGTAACACGTACACGCACACAAGTCACTACAACGAATACTTATAAGTTACAAATTATATGAAATCAATACAGGATCGTGAACATCACAACAAGTACAAACAAAGAGCGCGTGTATTCTTGTCTTTACTTAGTCAACCACATCAACAATAAGGTGAGTTCATTTGTCCCTTTTCAAACATATTTGTTTTACCTCGGGACTGAGAAGCATGTTATACATTTTAAACAAATATTGAAATGTTTTAAATAAATGCTTTTATACTTATTCATGATGCTTAAACTTTATGCCTGACACTTATGATATAAACTTGATACTTAAACTTTATGCTTGATACTTATGCTATAAACTCTAGGCTTAAACAATACGCTCGATGATTGTGCTATAAACTTTACTATTAAACTTTAGACTAAATGCTTATGCTATAAGCTATGTGCTTAAACTATACGCTTGATGATTATGCTATGAAACTCTATGCTTAGACTACATGTTCGAAGCTAAAGCTAACACTTAAGCTAAATGCGAACATTTGATACACTAGTTTCGAAAACTAATACTATAAGTACATATTCTAAATACTAATAATGTATATAACTATTTTAAAAGTTAATATCTTACACTCTTAATCTAGATGTTAATTCGTTTTACATTTGCACTTAATTGTTTGAACTTAAACTTGAAAACTTATATGCTTAGAAAGACTTACTCGCTTAAAAGGCTATAAAGACTTATGTGTGTGAGATGCTTAGAACACTGGAATGCTCGATACACTTGGAATGCTTGAAACACGTGAATACTTGATATACTTGAAAAGCTTGAAACACATGAATGATTGATATATTTGGATTGCTTGGAACACATGAATACTTGATATACTTGGAATGCTCAGACAACAGACTGATTGACCGCCGCGTGTTGACCAAGGTGTCAACCCCTACTAGTCATCAGTGAAACTATGTGAATGCGTTAAACTTGTATGCTTAAGCTATAGGACATCGTAAGACAGACTGTTGGCCGCGGCGTCTTGACATTGGTCAAGCCCTACTAGTCATCAGTGCTCTTCGTTATCAGAATCATGTAAGACAGACTGATTGGTCGCCGCGTCTTGACATTGGTCAAGCCCTACTAGTCATTCAGTGTTCTTCTTGATTCATCCATGGTTATGACAAGTGACTAGAATGATTTGGGTTCTTCTAGCTGACTTTGTGTCAGCTTGAAGGTTTCTCTATCATAACACGTCGCGAGTCATATTTAGGACCATTATGGATGGATGCTGAATTCCCTAGGGTGTTCAGCTGTCCATAATGGTGCCTCCCAAACTCGATACTCATATGTCATGGAATCAAGGTAGTGGAATGAAATGCTTAATTATCATTAACAACAATATGTTAAGCAGCCCGGTATGTGGTGGGATGGTGGCTGGGGCTTGTCCCCTACATACGCCCTATATATAAGCATACTCGGTTGGATAGCATAGGTGGTTGTTAGTGAGGTTAAGGTTGTCATTTCGGGGAAATCAAAGTAAACATTTTCAGGGTAATCAAATGCAAAGAATCATATGTCATGGAAATCAAGGTAGTGGAATGAAATGCTTAATTATCATTAACAACAGTATGTTAAGCAGCGCGGTATGTGGTGGGATAGTGGCTGGGGCTTGTCCCCTACATATGCCCTATATATAAGCATACTCGGTTGGTTAGCATAGGAGGTCGTTGATGAGGTTAAGGTTGTCATTCAGGGAATCAAGGTAAACATTTAAAGGGTAATCGAATCATATGAATCAATTGTTATGAAATCAAAGATGCAGGATGAAACACTTAATTATCATCAGGAACAATATATCATGTGGTTCGGTATGTGGTGGGACGGTGGCTGGGCGGACGGTAAGTTCGACACTACATATGCCCTATATATAAGCATACTAAAACAGATGGTATAGGTGGTTAATGGTGAGGTTAAGGTTGTCATTCAAAGGACTTTTCAAACTATTTTTACACAAAACTACATGAACTCACCAACCATTGTGTTGACTTTGTTTTCTTACATGCTTTCTCAGGTGATGCACTGATTAAGCTAAGATGCAGGATTGCATGCTAGGATGCCCAGATATAGATCCTAGTTGACTTTTGAAGAAGTACATCTTTTGATATCAATACGAATCTCTTTTGATATCTTGTACAGATACAAGATAGATATATTTGATTCTTTTGATAGGTTTACTTAGTTAAATTACTAAACATTGACATTTGTAATTTAACTTTGTAATCCTAGTTTAATGTCTTATTGTGCTTTAATTATTCTTAACATTGATGCTATGTAAACAATCTGATCATCACAATTATCACTCACGATATCGCGCCCCGAGAACTTTCCGCCCGACGGGGATTTCGATCCAACCCCGCCGGCTCGGGCTGTGACAGTTGGTGAGTTCATGTAGTTTATAAAAATGAATTTGAATTACGTTTTGAATGACAACCTTAACCTCACCATTAACCACCTATACCATCCAGTTCAATATGCTTATATATAGGGCATATGTAGGGTCGAACTTACCGCCCGCCCAGCCACCGTCCCACCACATACCAAACCACATGATATATTGTTCCTGGTGATAATTAAACATTTCATCCCATACCTCTGATTCATAGCATTTGATTACCCTGAAAATGTTTACCTTGATTTCCCAAAATGACAACCTTAACCTCATCAACGACCACCTATGCTATCCAATCAAGTATGCTTATATATAGGGCATATGTAGGGGGCAAGCCCCAGCCACTGTCCCACCACATACCAGACTGCTTAGCATATTGTTGTTAATGATAATTAAGCGTTTCGCTCCATTCACCTTCATTTTAGATTCTTGATTTCCACAAATTGAATCACTTCTGTTCTCTTGAGTTCACCATGTATTCATGATTACCCTAAAGCATTTTTAGAAACAAATATTAAATGTTTAATTAGATTAATAATTAAGCATTTAAATACAACTAAGACATGATGATTGAGACTTATTTGACTCAATCAATTAGACTTAGTTGTTGGTGTTTGTCCAAGTTGTACCGTCTCACACGTGGCCCATATCAGGCATGACCCAAAATGAGTCTACCTGTATGCGTCGGGACTTTCATGATTTGCCCATATCAGCTTGACCCTCTGGCCTACTGTATATGTCGGGACTTTAGGATATCCTTTGATTCTTGATTCTCTTGTTTCTCTTGATTTCGTTTGATAATTTTAGTTATGCCCATATAGCTTGACTACAAGAGTCTGCTATTGTGCCGGGACTTTCCGTGTGTTACACGTGGTCTTGATTTACATACAACTGACAATCCACCTTAACTTAAGCATTAATGATTTCATTAGATCTTAATGATTTCATTATTTCAATAATTCACTCACGGTTATGATTTCCTTGATTTCTGATCTTTAGACTTCCATGATTTCCACAATGATTATAGATTCTTGATTAGGATCATTAGCTTTACTGATCACACGCTGGATTAGATTCCATTGAATTTGATCTTTAGCTTTAGTTCTTTTGATTCCACTTTGAGTTTAGATTCTTGAATTTGAATTCGATGGACTAAGGGTTTGTTTTAGAGTTTGAGAATTATGATATTACTCGTAAGAGTAATTAATTAATTCATTAGTTAATTCTGCATATAAATACCTAGACAGGAGTCTAGGAGTATAAACAAGTACATATAAAGCATACAATAAGTAAAAGAATTTGCGTAAAACATATTTAAATAAAAAGGTTTACGCATGCTTCTCAGCCCAGCGTTTGAAAACAAAAATGTTTATAAAAGGGGCAATGAACTCACCTGTGTTGCTGTGCAAATGATTTATCACAAAATGCGCACTCGTTGTTTGTAGACTATGTTTCTTCGGTACCTGAGTTGTTTTAAGAGAATTCGCATACGATAAGTACTTATAATCGTCGTATCTAGGGTCTTGGTCTTGGTGTGCAACTAAGTGTCCTATGTTACTAATGTGTGTCTAAGATCCATCTAATTAGTGTAACTCATTACCCATTAGTAACCCTTATCCCACAAGTATTACTTACAAGTTTTTTATTAAAATGTTTTTAAATTAATTCACTTTAAGTTAATCATTAAGTTAAAAATCATTTATTTTAATTTAACAAAACTTACAATTTAATTTCTTTTATTAAAAAAGACATAATTAAATTTACAGGAATTATACTTCAACGTGATGGGCTTGTGTTAATCCAATTTGATTAACCTTGGGTCTATTAAATACCTTTGTTTGTCCAATGATTTCTGATCAACGCTTTGCTTAACTAGGCCTAGATAATTTAAGTAAATCATCTAGGTTAGTTACATGTCTTTATGGATTTTCCTAAGGCGTCGGTGTTAATAATTAAATTAACACAGTTAGCCTTAGTTTATTGTTTGATCCTCATGATGTCCAATATGTTGAATCCAAAGTGATGTTCAAATCCATGTGTAAACGATAATAAAGTTTAAGAAACTCTATGTTTAATCCACCACCCGTCCAAAGTTGATTTACATGAAAAGAAAACCCTGAAAGTCCCTTGTTAACTTCAATCCCAGTTTCATTATTCCTTGTTATCATTTAGAAAAGACCTAACTTTGTTGCCATATGATGAAACAATATCAATATCTACTTTGTTAAACTCTAAACTTGGTTCATAAATCACCCTAAGTTGATACTATGTAGTGAAACCCAAATATGTTTTCCTTGCACATACACACCCATTCGATTCCCATGCATGCACACACACATCACGTATGCATCCAAGTAACTTAACCCATGCATGCTAAGATGGCCGTAGCTAGTTCAACCGATCGAATGAATAATGGCCGCCGAAGGACTGTCGACCGAGACTGGACCCAAATCAACATGGTCGAATGGACTTGGGCCGGTCGAATGAGGTCTTGGGCTGACTAGGTCTAGGCCGATCGAATGGGAAATGGCCGAATCATGCTTGGCCGGTCGAATGGAGATGTGGCCGAAGGAGGGTGGCCGACTGGAGCTGTCTTGGCCGACAGAATGAGGGCTGGACGAAGGTAAGACCGAGCGACTAAGCCTCGTACGGCCTGGAGGCCATTCGGCCAGTGGTTGGCTCATACGGTTGGCTGGTTAGGCCCATTCGGCCGGTCGGTTCTTGGCATCTTCCACTCCCATTTTCGAACTAGTAACTAACCCAAGCAATATACTTTGTTCCTATATCATTCCTAGGTGTTTTTGGTAGTGTATCCCTATGGTTGGGTGGTCTAGAACCGGCTACGTAGGTGGGCCGATTCAAGGGTTTTGAAAACCCTAAAAACCGAAAATAAACTTCAAATCTACCTCAAATATGATGGATCCAAGCTCAGATCCGTTGTACTTTCGTGATCTACGTGTTGTGATGGTCGTTTTGACACCAAGAACACAAGATTTAGTGAAGAATCGAGTGAGTTATGGTGTGAGGCTCTAGAGAGGGAAAGTAGAGAGAGAAAGGGTGAACGAAAATGGATCTTGGTGCTGGTTGGTGGTGGTGGTTGTGGTATTAAATGCCACATTAAATGGGTTAGAAATACCCGGGTTTGTTCAGGTTCGTTCGGTTTTGCTTGGTTTGCGTAAAACGTCGTTTTCGTTTCATTTTCGTAACGAAACTCCTCGGTTTTAGAACAAGAGTTCAGAAAATTATTTTAGGTGGTAATTCCTAGTAAATTAACTAAATATCTTCCACTTATTTTAAATTTTCAAAAGTATTCAATTTACTGTTTAAAATCGAATCGTACAGTCGTCGCGCGTATTTGTTCGAATCGTCACCCGTACAAACACGATGATAACTATACTTTTCAATATGGTTTTCTAATTATTGGACATCATTCAGAACGTTAAAATTTCAGATGTATTCGTACAGATCGTCACCTATACGAATAATCCGTCGATTTAACATTCACATAACGACATCCGTTGTTGTTTTGTTTTGTAAAGCCTCACATACGTTTATACATAATAGAATCCTAACTAACAATCACATGATGGTTCTGTATTGCCAGATAATTATCTGACTGATGAACCATGTTTCTGAGTTTTGTTTCTCTGAAATGATTTTAAATTTGCTCTTTGATAACACGAAATGATAATGATACATGATATGAATATGACATACACTGAAATACTTATAATTTGTACCTAATTACTGTTCATGTTACTGTTGAGATCACTGTTCCGGTAAAGGTTCCGACACTGATGTTAAAGTCTACTTTACTTCCCATCAGTTTGTCTACTTTTAATCCTACTTTTCGTGGGAAGGTGATTAAGATCTAAAACAATTGTTAATTCAATTGAAAGCTGGAGCACTAGTCAAACACTATGGATGTGATGGTCAATATTTGACTTAAAAAAATAAAGTATTGGTGGGCAAAGATGAAGTATTAAGGAAGGAAATTTTAATGCTTTTTCATGATACACCTAGTTCTCGTCATTTAGGAGTTGAAGTTATGGTCCAGATGATAAAACAATTTTTCACACGGAAAGGTATCACTAAAGATGTCCGTATGTATATCCGGAATTGTGAGGTCTGCTAGAGGGCCAAGCATGAAAATGTAGCTCAGCTAGGTCTCTTGCAGACTTTAACTACACTTAATCACATTTTCACGAATATTTCTATCGATTTTATTGAAGGATTACCAAAGTCCAATGGAAAAGATACAATTTTAGTAGTTGTGGATACGTTAACAAAGTATTCCCTTTCACATCAACTACTGTGGCTCAAGTATTTTTGGATCAAGTTTTCAAACAACATGGTTGGCTAGAAACCATTGTATAGATCTTGATCCAATCTTTGTAAGCCATTTTTGGAAGGAATTTACCCATTTGCGTGGTATGTCTTTGACCCCCTCTACAGCTTGTAATCCCAATGGTTTTTCACTTTTCTATTTGAATTATAATTATATTCGTACATAATAAAACAAAGTTTATAACATGCTTTGGATAGTTGTATTCGTAGTTTTGACTTAAGATAGCTTTTGGGTGACTATTTAGCCAACATTTCCTCATCCTTGAACTAACATTTTTGTAAGATCAGTGCCGGAACCGGCACCGGAACAGTGATCTGAACAGTAACGCGAACAGTAATCAGGTACGAACTTTATATAATTCAGTGTATTTCATATTCATGTCAAGCATCATTATCGTTTTATGTTATCATAACACACGTTCAGAATCAATTCAGAGAAACGGAGCTCAGAATTATGGTTCATCAGTCAGATATTTATCTGAAAAATAAATAACCATCATGTGATTATGTGTTAGGATTTTATTATGTATAAACGTATGTGAGGCTTTACTGAACAAAACAATACGGATGTCGTTACGTGAATGCTAAACCGACGGATTTTTCGTATAGGTGACGATCTGTATGAATAAATCTGGAAGTTTAATGTTCTGAATGATATCCAATAATTAGAAAACAATATTGAAAAGTATAGTTATCGCCGTGTTCGTACGGATGACGATCCGAATGAATACGCGCGATAACCGTATGATTCGATTTTGAACAGTAAATTAAATATTTTTGAAAATTTAAAATAAATAAAATATATTTAGTTAATTTATTAGGAATCACAACCTAAAATAATTTTATGAATTCTATTTTAAAACCGGATCGTTTCGTTACGAAAACGGCGAGAAACCGACGTTTTTACGCGAAACCACGCGGAACCAAACGAACCAGAACAAACACGGGTATTTTAAACCCAATTAATGGGGCATTGAATACCACAACAACCACAAACCAGCCCCCCCAACCTCATTCACGTTCATCTCTCTCACTCTCTACTCTCTCTCTAAAATCTTCATCATCTCTCTAAGATTTTACACTCAAATCTCCACCATTTTGGGTGTTCTTGGTGTCAATACAACCCTTATAACTTGTAGATCACTAAAGTACAGCAGATCTAAGCTTCCATCCATCAAAATCGAGGTAAAAATCGTGTGTAAGATGCGGTTTTAGGGTTTGAAAACCCTAGAACGAACCTCCTCTTGAAACCGGTTAAACACCCTCACAATCTTAGGGATATCACTTCACCACCATGTAGGAAGATGTAGGAACACACCCCATTGTAACCTCTGGTCGATTTCTTTAAAAACCATGGCTGCTATGGTGGTTGCTCGTTGGCCGAATGAAGACACATCAGATGGGCCGAATGTGTGCAGGTCGAATGGCCACTCTCTCCTTCGGACATCCTCATTCGCCTGGTGCCTTCTCATTCGACCATACAGCCATTCGATCGACCAGCCCTTCGCCCCAAACCCTATTCGGCCTACATCCCATTCGCTAGGCCACAGCTCATGCGGCCAGCCCTCATTCGGCTCAACCTATTCGCCCAAAACCATTCGGCCATCATTGATTCGGCCCAACAATCTCTCATTCGGCCTATACTCCTATTCGACCAGGACTGCTTCGGCCAGGACTTTGTCGGCAAAGGGTTAATCGGCAAGACATGAAATGATACCATGGTTTGGGTAGGGTTGGACCACATTAGTGCATGCATGGGAGTTGATTGAAAACGTGTGTGCATGGGAGTAGCCTAAGGGTTTTCATTCTCATGTAACCATATTTGAGGAACTAGGGTGCTTTGAATAAGCATGGAGACATTCACATAGTGATGGATTAGACTACATGAGGTATAAAGGGTGAAGTAGATTAAAAGGAAACACGAGTCTGAGTTCGAATGAAAAAGGGTTTACATAAAATCATGAGGATTAAACAATAATTTAGGGTTTCGAGTGTTGATTTGATTATTGACATCTAAACCCTAGGAAAATCTATAAGGACATGTGAATAACTTAGATGGTTTATTTAAACTATCAAGACTTAGTAAGTCAAAGAACCAACAAGAAATCCTTTGGATGATCCAAGTCGAGTAATGGGCCGAGGGTGGCCCAATGGGCTTAACTTGAGATCATCATAGTCTTTACACTCATCTTTTAATTAATGGTGCTTTCGTAAAAGAAATGATTTATAAACTCTATTAAATTACAACAAGGAATGCTTTCTAAACCTTTAATTTAAGATGGGATAAATTAATTAAGGGTTAGGGGTTAACATTGGGTAATAAGTTAGATTAGTTAAATAGAGTTTTAGAAACACACTAGTATTTAGGACACTTAGTTGCACACCGAGACCAAAACCCTAGATACGACTATTATAAATACTTATCGTATTCAAATTCTCCTAAAACAACTCAGGAACTGAAGAAACATAACTACAAACGAAGAGCGCGCATTTTGTGATACTTCTATTGCACATCAACACAGGTGAGTTCATAGCCTCTTTTCTAGCATTTTTGTTTTAAAACGCGGGGCTGAGAAGCATGCGTAAACTGTTTTATTTAAATTGTTTACTTAAATGCTTTTATTCATTATATATCTTCATGCTTGTCGATACTCCTAGACTCCTGTCTAGGAAATTACTATGTAGATCAAATAATTAATTTAATTAGATTACTCTTATGAGTAATACTCTAATTCTAAACTCTAAACAAACCCTTAGTCAAATTCAAGAACCTAAATTCGAAGTGAAATCAAAAGAATCAAAGCTAAAGATCAAATGCAAAGGAATCTAATCCAGTGTGTGATCAGTAACTCAGGATCGTACTCATGAATCTAAAATCATTGTGAGATCATGGAATTCTAAAGATCAAATCAAAAGAATCAAGGGAATCATAACCGTGTGTGAATCATTGAAATAATGAATTCATTATGATCTAATGAAATCATTAATACCTACAGTAAGGTGAGTTGTCAGTTGTATGTAAATCGAGATCACGTGTAACACACGGAAAGTCCCGTCACAGTAGTAGACTCTTGTAGTCAAGCTAAATGGGCATAACTTAAACTATCAAATGAAATCATGAGAATCAAAGAAGATTAGAACCAAAGGATGTCCTTAAAGTCCCGACGCATACAGTAGGCCAAAGGGTCAAGCTGATATGGGTAAATCATGAAAGTCCCGACGCATACAGGTAGACTCCTTGTGGGTCATGCCTGATATGGGTCATGTGTGAGAGAGTACAACTTGGACAACCACCAGCAACTAAGTCTAAATGATTGAGTCAAATGAGGCCCAGTCATCATGTCTTAGTTGTATTTTAACGCTTAGTTATTAATTTAACTAATCATTTAATATTATATTTCTACAAACGTTTTGGGGTAATCATGAATAACATGGTGACTCTAGAATTTGAGGTAAACCTATTTGTGGAAATCAAAATCTAAAGTTAAGGTGAATGGAGTGAAACGCTTAATTATCAATAACAACAATATGCTAAGCAGTCCGGTATGTGGTGGGACGGTGGCTGGGGCTTGTCCCCTACATATGCCCTATATATAAGCATACTTGATTGGATAGCATAGGTGTTGTTGATGAGGTTAAGGTTGTCACTTCGGGGGATCAAGGTAAACATTTTCAGAATAATCAAATACTAAGAATCAATGGTTATCAAATCAGAGGTATGGGATGAAATGCTTAATTATCTCTAGGAACAATATAGCATGTGGTTCAGTATGTGGTGGGACGGTGGCTGGGCGGGCGGTAAGTTCGACCCTACATGTGCCTTATATATAAGCATACTGAACTGGATGGTATAGGTGGTTAATGGTGAGGTTAAGGTTGTCAGTCAGAATGTTCAAACTCACTTTATATAACTACATGAACTCACCAACCATGTGTTGACTTGGTCTTTTTGCATGACTTCTCAGGTGACGAACATGTCAAATAAGAAGTCATTAGTTTTGGACTAGGACTTCAGATAGAAGACTTAGTATATTTTGGACCCGCATTATTCTGGAACATCATCATGCAAATGTATTTTTGTATATCTTGTACAGATACAAGATAGAAAATTATGATGTTGATGGTAGATTTACATTGTTAAATTATAAACAATACTGATGTAATTTAACTTTGTAATTCTATTCTATTTAGCAGTTCTCATTTATATCATGTGCAATGTAAACAATCTGATCATCACGACTATCACTCACGATATCGCGCCCCGGGAACCTTCCGCCCAACGGGGACTCCGATCCAACCCCGCTGGCTCGGGGTGTGACAGATTGGCATCAGAGCCATGGTTATAGAGAAATATAGGTCACTTATTTAAACAGTTTGGCCTAGACTATAACCTAGGGACCCTGCATGTAGAGAGAACAGAACTTAAGATTTTCTTTGCATATTGTCTTCAGCATTCGATCACTGCACTAACCAATGTTCTTTTGGTTATGACCAGAATGCCACCTAGAAAATAGACTCCCTCGTTACCTCCACCACCATCTCAAGACCTGGCTCCACATTCATCTACACCTTCACCGTCTGATTCACCGCCGACACTTCCTCCTCCTCCACCGCCTCCTCCTCCTCCTCCACACTCTCCACCTCCACAACTGAATACAGCACCAGTGCTAGATCCTACTACTATTGCATTGGTGACCCTACTGAGCAGTCAGATGACCAATCAAATGAAGGAGGCGATACCGGAGATGTTCAACCGTCTCCGTAATGAAATCAACAATACTGGTAACTCATCTGGAGAAGCCAGTGGTAATACGGCCGATACCTCTCACTACTCCTACAAGTCATTTGTAGGATGTAAACCACCCAGCTTTAGTGGGTCTGAAGGAGCCGTTGGATTAATCCAATGGATTGAGAAGATTGAAAACACTCTGGATCTCTGCAGCTGTCCAGAGCACCACAAAGTCTGCTATTCAGCTGTAACATTCAACAAGCGGGCTTTAACTTGGTGGAATGGGCAGATCAACGCCAGGGGAAGAGAAGAGGCTATGGCCATGCCATGGGAAGACTTCAAGACCCTGCTGAGAAATGAGTTTTGCCCCAAGAATGAACTGCAAAAGCTGGAGGTTGAACTGTCCAACCATGTGATGAAAGGGGCGGATCACATGGGGTATACTACTCGTTACCACGAGTTAGTTTCTTTGGTGCCAGACATGGTACCAACTTTAGAGAAGAGGATAGACAGATATGTAGGTGGACTTTCCGCCTGCATTCAGGGTTTAGTTGTTGCAGCAAACCCTGCCACTGTCGAGTCTGCAGTGAGATTATCTGGGAAACTCACTGATCTTATGGTGGCCTCTAGAGTTCTGTAGAAAGAGGTTGACACTGGCAAGCGAAAGGAAGAATCTTCCAAGAAACCTCATCACCACCAACACCAAAAAAAGAAGCAGAAGACCCTGAAGAACTACACCATGGCTACTCCCCTCACTCAAGTAGCGATGACACCTCAAGATGTGCACAAGAAACAGTACACTGGCCCACACCCTCTGTTTAACAAGTGCCAGTATCATCATGCTGCAAGCAATCCCTGCCGTCACTGCACGGGATGTGGAAGAAAAGGACACTGGGTCCAGAACTGCAGGATGACTCAAAATCAAGCAGTTAACAATGCTGCTTTAGCTCTCACTCCACCCAACAACCAGAACAACGGTGGGTGCTATAACTGTGGCGAACAGGGCCACTTTGCAAAGAACTGCCCGAAGAAGGCACAACAGGCAGTTCAAGCACCCCGTGGAAGAGCTTTTGTCATAGGAGCTCCAGCTGCACGCCAAGACCCGAATGTGGTCACTGGTACATTTCTCTTACATGATTTTTATTCATCTGTTCTATTTGACACTGGTGCGGATCAGAGTTTTATCTCTGCCGATTTTGCATGCCAACTAAATTCTATAGAGGAACAATTAGACTCCCCATATATCATAGAAGTAGCTAACGGGAAACAGATCACAGTTAGTACAGTATACAGGAATTGCCCGTAGACACTTAATGGTCATACATTTGCCATCGATTTAATACCGATGGAGTTGGGTAGTTTCGACATCATTGTAGGAATGGATTGGCTTTCTTCTAATCGAGTGGAAGTCATCTGTTCCGAGAAGCTGCTTCGAGTTCCATTACCAGATGATCGTGTATTGGAAGTCAAAGGGGATCAAGCAAAACGAAGTGTCAAAATCATTTCTTGCATAAAGGCGCGTAAGTGTTTACAGAAGCGGTGCATGGCTTTTCTGGCTCATGTGGTAGAAAAAGGGAAAGATAAGAAAAAGATTCAAGACGTACCCGTAGTGAAAGAGTATCCGGAAGTATTTCCTGAAGACCTACCAGGTTTGCCACCTGCGCGACCGGTAGAGTTCCGAATTGACTTAGTTCCTGGAGCAACTTCGGTTGCTAAATCTCCTTACAGGTTAGCACCTTCGGAGATGCAGGAATTGTCGAACCAGTTACAGGAGCTATTCGATAAAGGATTCATTAGACCGAGCTACTCACCTTGGGGAGCTCCGGTTTTGTTCGTGAAGAAGAAAGACGGATCGTTTAGAATGTGCATCGATTATCGGGAGCTGAACAAGTTGACTATCAAGAATCGGTATCCATTGCCGAGGATTGATGACTTGTTTGATCAGTTGCAAGGAGCTCAGTATTTCTCGAAGATCGATATACGGTCCGGATATCGTCAGCTTAGAGTTCAAGACGAAGACATACCGAAGACGGCCTTCCGAACCAGATATGGGCATTACGAATTCATGGTGATGCCTTTCGGATTGACAAATGCACCAGCGGTTTTCATGGATCTCATGAACCGAGTGTGCAAGCCGTATCTGGATCAGTTTGTCATTTTCTTTATTGATAACATACTGATTTATTCTAAGAGTAGAGCAGATCACGAGCAACATCTCAGGAAGATCTTGAAGCTGTTGAAAGAACATAAACTTTATGCCAAATTCTCTAAATGTGAATTCTGGCTAAGAGAAGTTCAATTTCTGGGTCACGTAGTCAACAGCGAGGGAATACACGTGGATCCCACCAAGATTGAGGCAATAAAGAACTGGGACACTCCGAAGACACCTACGGAGATACGGTCTTTTCTGGGATTGGCGGGTTATTATAGGAGATTTATTTCAAAGTTTTCTAAGATAGCCTTGCCTCTCACAAAGCTAACTCAGAAAAGTGAACCGTTCGTCTGGGAGCAGAAACATGAAGATGCTTTTCAGACGTTGAAACAGAAGCTGTGTGATGCTCCAATTCTATCCCTCCCAGAAGGATGTGATGACTTTGTTGTTTACTGTGATGCATCCCATCAGGGACTTGGTTGTGTACTAATGCAACAGGACAAAGTTATCGCTTATGCATCGAGACAGTTAAAGGTTCATGAGAAGAACTACACTACTCATGATCTTGAACTGGGAGCTGTAATCTTCGCATTGAAGATTTGGAGATATTATTTATATGGCACCAAGTGTACCATATTTACTGATCACAAGAGTCTGCAGCACATCTTTGATCAGAAGGAACTCAACATGCGACAACACCGTTGGGTTGAACTTCTGAATGATTACGATTGTGTGATCAAGTACCATCCGGGAAAGGCGAACGTTGTAGCTGATGCCTTGAGCCGGAAGGAAAGGGTCAAACCCTTGCGTGTCAGAGCAATGGGAATGACTGTGCAGACAAGCTTACGAGACAAGATTATTCAAGCACAACAGGAATCAGTTGATAGAGGAAACTTGAAGAAGGAACTTGACTGTGGGGCAGAGAAACAATTTCATACGAAGCCTGATGGAATCATTTACTATAAGGATCGTGTATGGATTCCTGCGGTAGATGAATTAAGAAGACTTATCTTTGATGAAGCGCACAAGACCAAGTACTCTGTGCACCCGGGCGCTGATAAGATGTACCAAGACTTACGGGAGTTTTATTGGTGGTCGGGAATGAAGAAAGACATAGCTGAGTACGTCGGTCAATGTTTAACGTGTGCGAAGGTAAAGGCAGAACACCAGAAACCGTCTGGTTTACTGGAACAGCCGGAGATTCCGCTCTGGAAGTGGGAACAAATAGCTATGGACTTGATCACCAAGTTACCCCGCACTTCCAGTGGTCACGACACGATCTGGGTTATCATCGATCGCTTGACTAAATCTGCTCATTTCTTGTCGATGCGTGAGACTTTCTGTAACATCACGTGCCAGATCGTCCGGCAAGTCCGTACGGTATGTGTACTTTCACCTTATACTATGTGTAAATACATGTACATGAACAGTTATCACATTATCGGAATTCAGAATACAATACACAGTTGTACGTATTTTAGTGCAAACTTAAATACATTAAGTACAACGCACTTTTGAAATATTAGTTGTGTTTATTAAGTGAAAACTTAATTACAGTTAACACAACGAATCAAGAGAAACAACAGTTTACAAGTGAACAACAAAAACATATCGGTTGCGATCTGATGTCCACAGATGACAGGAATCAGATGACCGACGAATCAGTGCAAGAACAATGTGAAAACAGGAGGTTTAGTTGAGTCCGACAGTGAGGAAACACAATTTAAAAACAAATACAGTGTTACTTCAGAATAACGAACTGACAGTGTGTTTGCGTGGGTGACGATTCACACAAACATATCTGTGAGTTTAGAGTTCTGAAATAATGACTGGAAAGTAGAAAACAAAAGTCAGAAAGCAAAACCATCGTCGTATTCGTCCGGGTGACGATTCGAATGAATTACGCGCGAAGGTGACGCGATCTGACGAAACGAAAACGAAAACACGACACGAACGAAAGTAATTTAATAAAATAAAATAAATAACATTTTACAATTTTGAAACTCATCAAAATAATTAAATTAGTTTCTTTTAATTAATTCCATTTAAATTACGCGTAATTTTCCGGAAACGTAACGAAGACGCGAACCGAGCAACGAAAACGAACCCGAACACCCCTCGGGGTATAAATACACTTAAATGAGTCAAAATTACTCATTTCCCACTTCATCTTCTCCACCAAAAATCCCAAACCCGGTTTTGAAAACCCTAGCCACCTCCAACCTTCTCTCTTCCATAACTTCTTCATTTCTTAACCAAATCCCTCCATTTTTGAACCCACTTGAAGCTCTCAACCTCTACTACACGAAAGTACAACAGATCTAGTGACATAACCACCGAAATTCGAGGTATGAAGCAACAAATGTTCACGAAAATAGGGTTTTCACCCACTTTGTAGAACCACCACCTTTAACCGGTTATAGGACCTCTCCCTTGAACCCTGCACACGTATGAACCAGCCTTAGTGTACACTACCTATGAAACCGACATCGAGCCATGGGATGGGGATAACCTCTGGCCGGCACTCGTGGTTTGTCGAATGAGAAGACCAGGCCATCGAATGACCATGGCCGACTGACCCAGTGTTGAATGGCCTCTGGCCGAGTGTCTCCTTCGCCGGCCAATCTCCTACGTTCGGCTACCCTTCTTCGCCCACCTTCATTCGACCACCCCACTCAGAATGAAGCTCATTCTGTAGGATCAGATGTTCTCAATTGATTCAATATTAAAGTATAGCAGCGGAATTCAAAATTGAATTAGCACAATAATAGCAAGAACAGAGTTCATTCAATCAAACAGTAATCGCACAATTTTGTTATAGAGAGAGAGTTTCTGCAAAAGGAATATTTCATTCAATTCGCTAACTTCGTTACTTTACAAAATTGTCAACTGCCCTTATATATAGAGACAGTGACGTCTGATGATGTCACATGATGTTGACACCTAACAGACAAAACAAAACAACTGAAATAACCAAACTACTGAGAATGTCTACAACATCTGAAGACATCCTCTTACAACTACTGAAGTAATAAAACTACTGAAGTAATAAACTAAAACATCTGATGAGTAAACTACTCATCAGACTTTTACAAGAACTGAAAGAAAACTACTGAAGACTAAACTACACACTACAACATCTGATGACTTACACTTCAGCTGTTGTATATCACTTCAGATCTTGTATCTTCTGTACATTGAATGTCAGCCGTTGTGTTCTTCTTCAGTTGTTATAAGTGCTGTGAGACTTAGAGATTTTTCTGATCAGGCTCATTGGTTCTTTTAGTCCAACAAACTCCCCCTGAACCAATGCAGCCAAAAATCTCTAATTTATTTAAGGTCTCACTTATTTACTCCCAGGCTGAAAGATAAGTCTTTTTCTTTGAGATCAGTATCAAAATGACCAGTTAAAGTGTATGCCTGATAATCAACAGCTTCCAAAAAATCTAACAAGCAAAATATGAGAGGGAACTCCATTGGGGAAATGGACTATGAGCATTAACCCCTCTCATTAAAGCTATTGATTATATACTAACCTGAAGGACTCCCTGACATATGCCTCAAGCAGTATTACCTTCTCTTCTGGAGTCAGCCTCTCAGGTTCACCTTCAAAGAAAGACTCAGGTCCATAATACTCAGACAAGTACCTGGCCGTTGTCCCATCATTCAGCTCAACTCTAGTAATTTCCCTGTATACAAACTCATCAGGATGCTTCCCTTCCAAAAACAGAGAAAGCTCATTTTGTTGAACATTTTCAAGTTTCCTATATACCAAGCCTTTCTTGATCATTTTGTTTTCTATAAACTTTGGAGCTTTTGAGCCAGAGTTGTACACACTCTTAAGGTCATTGATTATCTCCCAAGGATCAAGTACTGACCCTAGCATAATGTCAGCACTTAAGACCCTTCTGATTCTTCTAGCATAGGATGCTGGAGCCTCTCTCTTGTGTATCCTGTGAATGATTCTTGGATCAGGCCACATTCTAATTTGTTCCTTCCTATACTGGTAGGTGAACCTCAGAGCATACAACCTTTGAGCTTCTTTCTTCATTGCAATAATGGTTGATGTCTGAGGATAATCCTTCTCAACCATCTTTAAGATTTGCTCATCATGCTGTTTCTGGTTCTCTTCTTCTTCAAGCTTCACTTTTACTGCCAACATTCTAGACTCTGGTGTGATCATTGGATGTTGACCAAACACCAGTGGCTTCTCAGGCACCTATTTGGCAGGAAGAGTTACTTTCTTCTTTTGAGTGGCCAGATCTGACCCAGTTGTTGCTGAATCAGGCTTTTGAACCTTTGTTTTAATGACTGTAGAGATAGGCATCCTGTCTTCCTCATCTGAATCTTCCTCAATTCTCAGTTGCCTTCTTTTCTTTAGAGGAGCCCTTACCTCAACACTTGCAGAAGATTTTTCAACCTCAACCCTCTGAGTTTGAACTTCTTGTTCTTGCATCTCCTCTTGTTCAGTTTCTTGTACATCAGAGGTTGTAACTTGTTTAGTACTTACTTTCTCAAAATTTACTTCAACTTCTATATCAGCCTTTTCCACACTTTCTTGTGCAACCTCCTCCTCAGCCCTGTTGGCAATCTCAGCTTTATTCTTCTTCTGTCTCTTGTATGTAAGTTGAATAGCTGGAGATCTTTCAGAAGCAATATTTTCATCTTCAGACCTTTGTCTTTTGGAAGCTGAAGTTGTGACTGACTCTGTTCCTAACTCCCCCTTTTTGGCTGCAGGGGAAGAAGGAGTATGAAGAGTTGAAAGTCTGGCAGTCACAGCATCATCTACCATCTGCTGAATTTGAGATTTGGAGGGTAACCTCTCATCAAGGGCTTGGGCAATGATGGTTTTCAGTAAAGGAGTGATGAGAGGGATGATAGTTAGAAGGGCAGCAGCTAATGCCTCTGGGGGGCTAGAACCCAAAGGATTAGTGCCTGAAACAGTGGCTGGAGGCTTGTCAAATTGTGAAGTAGTGGTGGAAGTGTTTGAGTGACCTTCAGGATGAGAAGGTGCCATCTGTGGGGTAATTGGGGAAGATGGACGTTTGTCCTTGGACATTTTGGTGAGTAGCTCATTGAGTCTACAAACCTCAGCCTCAAGGATTTGATTCTGTTTCAGAACCTCAGCAAGTGTGCTTTGGTCATCATCAGCCTTAGCTGAATCATCTGACCTCCTGAGAATATCAGGATCTACCTGAGTTGAGTGTGGCTCAACTTGATCAGGTGCCCCTTTTTCTTGGTACTGGGGACTTCCAACCTCAGGGGTAACCCCTTCATCAGTTGTTGCCTCTGACAAGGTCTTAGCAATGGTACCACTATCAATCACTCCAAATGATGGAGGTGATGAAGTAGCAGCCTTGTCAGATATCAGAATCTCTCTTTCCACACTAGGAGATCTGATGTGGTAGTCATAATCCTGTGGGATATCAGAGACACTTTGATCCTCCCCCTCAATGTTGGAGCTAATCCCAGTAGTGATAGGTGTCTGGGAGGGGATAGGAGTGTTCAACTGATCCAGGATGTTTTCAGTAACAAAAGTGGGGCTATCTGGGGTGGTTTCCATAGGAATTGGCTTTGAAAGAGAGTGCACCCGGGGAGATTGGTGATGTTCAATAGAAACCTTTTCAAATGAAAGAGGTTCTAGAGATGTGTCTGCCCCTACAATGGTTGCTCCATGATCCTGTTGAGAGGAAACCTGGGCGGTTTGAGCTGGTAGAGTCTGATGGACCACTGGTTGACTACTCCCAGTGACCATGTCATGCCTTGGTGAGGCATGGGCAGACTCAGGGGACTCATTTCCCTGAGCAGCCTTTTTGGGCTTTTTGGATTTTGGTTTGGTGGGGACTTTGGATTTGGAAGTAGAAGTGGAGACTGTGGGTTCCCTCTGCTTGGGTTTTAGCTTTCGGGCAGCCTCTTTTAGAGTAAGGTTAGAGTTGTGTCGGGAATATACTTCCAACAAAACTGCTGGAGCAGAGATCCCCTGACCAACAAGGCCATTTTGCTGAAGCTGTTTCTCTATGATGGCCATAATAAAACGTGGATAGAGTAGCCATCTAGAAGAAACAGGCTTAGCAGCATGTTCAGTTAATTCAGAAAACAGGATTTGAGAAAAATTTAATTTTTGAGATTCAAGGATTGAATACAATACCTGTTGCCACCTGGAAGACATTTGGTCCCATGAAGAAGACTTCGGAGCCAAGCATATGTTGATCATATGAAATATCAGGCGCTCTGGGTCATTGAAGTGCTTCTTGAAAAGTGTTGAGTCACTCAAGTCACCCTGGTATTCATGACGTGTAAAACAGAGGTCAGTTGCGCTCTTAGGAAATTGGGTGACCAGATTAGCATCATCGAGCTAAAGAACCTCCCTCAGTTCAGCTGGGCTTATGTGCACGTTATGACCATTGACAGTGGACCGAAGAGAAATTACTCCTGTGCCAACATTGATCAGTTCTACATTCATCCAGAATTGATGAATAGAGTCGACATATAGGGTTGGATTGATGAGAAAAGCAGTTTTGAATTTAGAAGCATTCATCAAATCCACAGCTTCATCGAACTTTGACCAGAAAGAGGATTTGGTCAGATAGGCAATGGAGTTATGACGCGGTTTCAAGGTTATGGACGCCATGGTTGCAAAGACTGGAGAGGGAAAATAGGTTTTTGAAAAAGATGGAAAGTTCTGAGAAAGTGATAATGAAACAACTGAAGAAGGTTGAGTTAAATAGAGAAAACAACAGAGGTTAAAACAACTGAAGAGTAAAATTACTCATCAGGTGTTGTCGACAATTTTGTTCAGCAGTTGTTTTCATCAGTTGTTCATCAGACGTTGTGGAAATTTTGTTCATCAGAACTTGTGAACAATGTGTTCATCAGCACTTGTAAACAATTTGTTCATCAGAACTTGTAAACAATTTGTTCATCAGAACTTGTAAACAATTTGTTCATCAGAACTTGTAAACAATTTGTTCATCAGAACTTGTAAACAATGTTTGACCTTCAGTACTTAGTGAATCAATACTCATCAGTACTTGTAACTTAGAGTATAGAAAAGGTCATATCTTTCCTTGAATCAGTACTTTTGATATGTATCAGTATTTACTGAAAATATCAAAAAAGTTTCAAGGAAAAAAAAATTTATTTGAAAAGAAAAATTGAAAATATTTTTGGGTTTTTGAAAAGAAATTAAAATTTATTTTATGAAAAACCAACCTATTCAAGTTGCAGCATACCAAGCCTTAGAACTAAATTTTGAAAAGTTGAGGTGTCTAAAGGCTTAGTAAAGATGTCTGCAAGCTCATCAGCACTAGGAACAAACTTTGGATCAATCAGACCCTTTTCATAACAATCTCTTATAAAATGATGTCTGATCTCAATGTGTTTAGTCCTAGAGTGCTGAACTGGATTCTTGACAATACAAAGAGCTGAAGCACTATCCATTAACAATGGTGTCTTCAGTTCTTTGATGCCATAATCCAAGAGTTGAGACTGAAGCCAGAGAATTTGTGAAGTACAACTTGCAGCAGCAATGTACTCGGCTTCAGCAGTGGACGTGGCTACAGATGTTTGTTTCTTACTTTGCCAAGAAACCAGACAATTTCCTAGAAATTGACACCCACCAGAAGTAGATTTTCTTGAGAGTTTGCATCCTGCATAATCACTATCAGAAAAAGCAACTAGCTTGCAGGAATGTCCAGTGGAGTACCATATTCCCAGAGATTGAGTACCCTGTAAGTATCTGAAAATTCTTTTCACAGCAATCAGATGAGATTCTTTAGGTGCAGCCTGAAATCTAGCACAGACACATGTGGCAAACATAATGTCTGGCCTTGATGCAGTTAGATACATCAAAGAGCCAATCATACATCTATAAAGAGTTTCATCCACTGAAGTACCTTTCAGATCAGCATCAAGTTGTGTGGTGCTGCTCATGGGGTTAGAACATGGTTTACAGTTTTGCAAATCAAATTTCTTTAACAGCTCTTTTGAGTATTTTGATTGGTGAATGAAAATTCCATCAGGTTTTTGTTTAATTTGAAGACCCAAGAAAAACTGTAGTTCCCCCATGGCACTCATTTCAAAATTTTTGGTCATAAGCTCAGTGAAAGCATCACACAACTTTAGATCAGATGAAGCAAATATAATGTCATCAACATAAATTTGAACAAGTAGCTTATGCTGTCCTACTTTCTTTATGAATAAAGTTTTATCAATGGAGCCTCTAGTGAAATTATTTTTGAGAAGAAAAGTGGATAAAGTGTCATACCAGGCTCTAGGTGTTTGTTTCAGCCCATAAAGAGCTTTATCAAGCTTGTACACCCAATCAGGATGTTTATTGTCCTCAAAGCCTGGAGGTTGACACACATACACTTCCTCTTTTATTTTACCATATAAGAAAGCACTTTTGACATCCATTTGAAAAACTTTAAGTTTATGTAAGGCAGCATATGCTAAGAACAACCTAATTGCTTCTAGTCTGGCTACAGGGGCAAAAGTTTCATCATAATCAATACCTTCTTCCTGAGAAAACCCCTGTACAACCAGTCTAGCTTTGTTTTTAATGATTTGACCATTTTCATCTGTTTTATTCCTAAACACCCATTTAGTACCTATTGCACACTTACCTTGGGGTAAAGGAAGCAGCTCCCAGACTTGTTGTTTCTTGAACTGCAACAACTCCAACTGCATTGCCTCCACCCAGCCAATGTCTCTAAGTGCTATGTGATAGTTCTTTGGCTCTTGTTGACTTACAAATAGAGCATAAAGACAAA
Source organism: Mikania micrantha (assembly GCA_009363875.1). Taxonomy (NCBI): domain Eukaryota; kingdom Viridiplantae; phylum Streptophyta; class Magnoliopsida; order Asterales; family Asteraceae; genus Mikania; species Mikania micrantha. The sequence goes on from SZYD01002704.1 coordinate 27,117, forward strand.
AGTTGGATAATTGACTTCTTGTGGAAACACCAGCAGAAATATCACCAAGAACTTGAGATAATGGATGATCCTTCAGTTCTTGATATGGAATAAGATCAGTGCAAGTGTTTGCTGGAGGAACAGATGCTGCAGTTGAAGAAGATTCAGGAAATACAGCAGCAGGAATTTCAAAGGATTTAGAAGATGCCAGAATTTCATCAGCATTTGTATTTGGAGCAGCTGGAGCAGGAGGAGCATCAGATTTAGCATACAATGGCAGATTATCACTAAATCTGAACAGATGAGTACTTTCATCTTCATCATCAGGACTTCCTTGTGTGGTTTCTGTAGAAGCTTGTGGTGGATCTGCAGTAAGTACCTCATGTGCTTCAACATTAGGCTCAACTGGAAATTCATGTTGCAAGATGTTAAGATCAAACATCTCAGCAGGATTTTGAGGAATGGGATCTTTGGGACATTCATTGAATTTAACATGAAGAGTTTCTTCAACAATCTTTGTGCGACAATTGAACACTCTATAAGCCTTGCAAGTTGAAGAATATCCAACAAAATATCCTGCATCAACTTTGGAATCAAACTTTGTGAGTTGATCTTTGGTGTTAAGGATATAACATGGACACCCAAAAGCTCTGAAGAAGGAAATCAAAGGAGTTAGATTGTGAAGTATTTCATATGGAGTTTTCAACCATCTTTGATTTACTAGAACCCTGTTTTGCACATAGCAAGCTGTGTTGATGGCTTCTGCCCAGAAGGTCAAAGGCAGACCAGAGTCAGCCAGCATTGTTCTGGCAGCTTCAATCAAGGTTCTATTTTTCCTTTCTACAACTCCATTTTGTTCAGGAGTCCTGGGAATACTGTACTGCCTCTGAATTCCCTTTGATAGATAAAATTCATCTAAAATGTGATTTCTAAATTCTGTGCCATTATCACTCCTTACACACTTGACAGGTATAGAATATTGCTTTTCAACATACAACACAAAGTTCATAATAGCCTTGGCAACCTCACTTTTTGAGTGCAAGAAGAAAGTCCAGACAAACCTTGAGTAGTCATCTACAATGACTAGACAATACTTCTTCTTTGCCATAGACATTATCTGAACTGGCCCAAACAAATCCATGTGCAACATGTGCAAACAACTGGTGGATTTGGAATCTCCAATTGGAGGAAAAGAGACTTTGTGTTGCTTTCCTTTCAAGCATGCAGTGCAATTCTCATCACAACTAAAATCCTTTAAGGGAAGACCTCTAACCAATCCATGCTTCACCAATTGATTCATGTTTTTGATGTTCACATGACCTAATCTTCTATGCCACAGATTGGACTCCTGGAAAGAGGCCTTAGAAAATAAACAAGGATGACCCTTGACAGAGATTTTCTTAGATAAATCAAAGGCATATACCTTTCCCACTCTGTTAGCCTTAAGGAGTGTATACTCATCTAAAACTTTGCCAATCAAAGGCATCACATCAGAAGATAAAATCCTACAATCTTGCTTAGTGAACAGAGAAACATGACCCTTATCACACATTTGACTAACACTCAGAAGATTATACTTAAGATTCTCAACATGATTCACATCATCAAACCTAATCTCACCATTTGTTACCACACCTTTACCTATAATGTAACCCTTAGCATCATTTCCAAAGGATACAAATCCCTTCCTTCCAGTGAAATAATTATGAAGGAGAGATCTGCTCCCAGTCATATGCATGGATCCTCCACTATCAACATACCAGATGCTATTTTGGCATGCTGAAGGACCCTGCATACAACAACACACTTAGTTAGACTTTTGGACCCAAACCATTTTGGTTTTGGGTCTGTTAACACATGATGAAACATAAGTAACATTGTCAGTTGAAGCAACACTTGAAGCATTCTTATCAGAAGATTTTGCTTTGACTTTTGATTTTGATTTCTTTTTATGAAATGAATCAACAGATGCCTCTGCCAGATTGACTTTTCCTATCAGTTTTTGCATCATTAGCATCAGTTGATTATGATTTTGAGTTAAAATTTTGATTTCATCAGACACATCAGAACTTGATTTTTTATTTTTGTGTTTGATCATTTTAGTGTCTTTAATCAAATGAGATGCTGTCAAGTGTTGTTTCCCTGAATCTGGAACAATCCCTTTTCCTTTCTTGGATGTACTTGAGTTATTTCCTTGTAAGGATTTTCCAGATTTTGAAACTACTGATGATTCTGGTACAAACTTTGAACTGAATTCATGTTTCATTTTGAGTATGTTCTTGTTTTTATGCTTGATTTTGTTGAATTTAGAACCTTTTCTGTACCAGCATTCATCAGTTGAATGATTAAACAGCCTACAAATTTCACAAGGCACCCTCTTTTTCTTTTCTTTGTGATTGTCTACAAGTACTGATGGCTTAGAGACTGAATTTTTGTTCTTCAGTACATGTGAAAATCAGTATTTGTAGACAAATTGACAACAGCTGATGTGTTGACAACATCTGAAGAGTTATGCTTCAGCACTTGTGTATCAACACATTCACCAACATCAGTTGTTGCAGTATCAGCTTTTTCAACAACTGCTGATGAGTGACTTTGACTTATTAAAAGTCGTGCATCATTTTCTCCAGTGCCATGCCCATCTGACTTAACCAGTTTTAAATTTAATTCATTTGAAACATTTTCATCAGGATCAATCTCAATTAAAACACTATCCTGACCTATTTCATCCTGGATAACATTTGTACATCCAAGAGAATAAGAATAGGTTTCAATATCCATAATTTCAGATTCAGATTTGCTTGCACTTGAATCACTTTCAAATGATTCATCAGCATCAGACTTTGCTGAGGACTTGGTGAATTGGTATACACTGTCCCCTTCAGACTCACAGTTAAAATTCTTTGGTGTATAATCAGCTGGGGGGGCAGTGTGATTGTATCCAATACCAAACTTCACATTGGATGCTGTTTGCTTGTTTAACAGCAACTCAAACCCCTTGCAAGATTCAACCCATTTTGCACATTCTACTTGGGTTGCTGCAAGTGTTTGTTTCAAATCATTGTGTTTTACAAGCATGACTTCCACCCTAGCCTTTTCATCAGACAATTGACACTTGAGTTTGTAAATTTTAGACTCTTTTTCATTCAAAACTTTCTCAAATTCAGTTTTATTCTTTGTCATGACCCTTTCTAAAGCCAACTTCTCATTGATTAACTCAACATTGATTTCTCTAATGGAAGCAAATGCTGAAACACAAGACTCTGAACACAACTTAGCTTTGGATTCAGAGGATACCTGTGATGTTGAAGAAGATTGACAAGAGTTGTCAGTTGAATCAATAGCCATCAATGCAAGATTTCCAAAAGGATTGTCTCCACCATGTGGACCATTTTCAGAGTAAGGCTGCATGTTGAAGTCAGATAAATCATCAGGTAGGCTACTCTAATCAACTACTCCAGGAGTAAAGAAACTCTGATGTTGTTGTTGTTGAGGCTGTTGATTGGTTTGTGATTTGCTGGGATCAGGAAGAGCAGGTGATTGTGAAGGAATTAATGCTGGAGTGTGTGTAGGTTGAGGCATGTAAAAACAAGGATATGGATATGGCATAGGATTTTGTGGAACAAAGTGAGCTGGATAAAATTGTTGTTGACTAGTACCAGAAGATTGTGGTCCTTTGCTTGATGTGTTGTTGCTTGGAAAAGTCACAAAAGGTGCAGCAGAGTTAGAACCAGTAGATTTGCACTCTCTAGCAAAGTGACCAAGTCTGTGACACTTATGGCACCTCAGCTTCCCTTTGTCAAATCCAACTTTGGTTTTGCCAGATAATCCAGGGAACTTTCTTCCTGTTCGTTTATAGAACTTTTGTGATCTGATGTTGATTAATGCCATTTGACTCAAAATTTCCATCTCCTCTAGATCATCATCCGGGATTCCTTTCAAATCATCCATCACAAAACACAAGTTATCACCATAATTTCCTGCATTACCATCAACTCCAACAAAAGCATGTTCAGAATTGTTAGTAGAAAAATCAATATGTTCATCATAAGAACATTCAGACCCATTAAACTCTGACTCCTGACCTATCAAAGCAGTGTTACCAGGAACAAAATCATCAGCAAGTTTTCCAGATGAAGACAGTTTTCTCTTCTGTTCTACCTCTCTCTCAAAAGTTAAGAGTTTCCCATGTAATTGGGTGAGAGATAGATTTTCCAGATTAGCATTAGAGCGTAGGACAATTGTGTATGTGTCCCATCTCTCAGGCAGTGATCTGAGAAATCTGTTATTCATCTGACTATTAGTATATTCTTGCTTAACCATTTTCAACTCAGAAATTAAACATGAGAACCGCTCAAATTGTTGAGTCAATGATTCACCCTTTCTATGAGAAAAGGTCTCATACTGCTGAGCAAGGATTTCTCTAGTGTTTGCTAAAACCTCATCCGTTCCACCGAATTGTTCTTTCAGTGCAACCCAGAGATCATGAGCAGTATCATGATGCATCAAGCCAGAATAAATCTCATTCGGCAAGGCCATGGCCAGAATACCATGAGCTTTAGCATCAATTTCAAACAATTTAATATCCTCATCCGAATACATATCAGAAGGTTTCGGAATCATTAGTTTAGTTTCAGGATCAGTGATCATGGGTTTATACGGACCATGCACTACAGATTTCCAACATCCTGCGCTGTTAATCGACAGGTGATGTAGCATTCTACGTTGCCAAATGTTGTACTCACTCCGCACAAGCATCGGAGGCTTGGTTGCGGAGCCTGTATTGTGCGGATCATTGTTTGGAGTTGTCATGATCACAGATTCAAACAATTACACACAAACTAATGCAAATTTCAATCAATTGAATCAAAACAGATCTATATTGAAAGACAAATCAACAGAAGTTAACAGAAAACTTCAATCTATAACAAATTCTTACTTAATCAGCTAATTCGATCAATTAGAGAACAAATTTGAGCAGTTTCAGAGATCAATTGTTTAATCGATCAATGATTAACCTGCTCTGATACCAATTGTAGGATCAGATGTTCTCAATTGATTCAATATTAAAGTATAGCAGCGGAATTCAAAATTGAATTAGCACAATAATAGCAAGAACAGAGTTCATTCAATCAAACAGTAATGCACAATTTTGTTATAGAGAGAGAGTTTCTGCAAAAGGAATATTTCATTCAATTCGCTAACTTCGTTACTTTACAAAATTGTCAACTGCCCTTATATATAGAGACAGTGACGTCTGATGATGTCACATGATGTTGACACCTAACAGACAAAACAAAACAACTGAAATAACCAAACTACTGAGAATGTCTACAACATCTGAAGACATCCTCTTACAACTACTGAAGTAATAAAACTACTGAAGTAATAAACTAAAACATCTGATGAGTAAACTACTCATCAGACTTTTACAAGAACTGAAAGAAAACTACTGAAGACTAAACTACACACTACAACATCTGATGACTTACACTTCAGCTGTTGTATATCACTTCAGATCTTGTATCTTCTGTACATTGAATGTCAGCCGTTGTGTTCTTCTTCAGTTGTTATAAGTGCTGTGAGACTTAGAGATTTTTCTGATCAGGCTCATTGGTTCTTTTAGTCCAACACATTCGCCCTACCCACACGACCCTAACTCATTCGAGCACAACAACCAACTTACCTACTCAGTTGATAACTTCCTTCGGCCATGCCTCCTAATCGGCCAACAGCACCACTCATTCGGAACCCTACAGTGTAGACATCCTCTATTTCATTCGGCCAGTCCAACCGGCTAAGGCCCATGAGTTTTATTGAGGCCCAGTCCACTCAGCCCATGTATCAATCAGGCGGCCCAAGGGACTAGAACAGCCCATGTGACTGTTTTGAGCCCAACAATCCTTTATTGGACTTGATCCAACAGTTCGGCCCATATAGCTAATAAGTTATTACAAGAATGGTAGAACTTCGTTAATTAAATGACTAAACCCTTTTTGCAAGGAAGGTTAAATGATTAAATCTACACTATGTAACAATCATTTCAGGAATAACAAGTATGAGATACAAGGTTCTAAACTGCAAACCTAAATTGTATGTGCCACTTGGTTTGATATAAAGTTATTTATCTTAAAATCTAAGTTGTTATTTAGGAAATACAATAAACCCCAAGACTTCAACACACTACATGGATTCAAGTCATGATAACACTAAAACAATATAACAAATGGACTAATTAAATTGTTTAAGTAGTAGTAGAATCCATAAAAAGTGCACAAGGGCCGAACGATGACCGAGACTCACGCGTGTTAACCAACTTTAGGGTTAACACCTACACGCACTTACATAAACATGACTCATAATTACAACTTACAAACACCCGTGAAATCAATACAGGATCGTGAAAACAAACTCAATTACAATTCAGAGCACGTGCATTCTTCGTTTAAGCTAAGTCAACCCAGTCACTACAAGGTGAGTTCATATGCCCCTTTTCTTTAATCTTTATTGATTTTAAACTCTCGGGGCTGAGAAACATGCTTTACTTTTATTTATTTAAAAGTTTTGCTTACATGTTGCTAATACTTTGATTATTTGATATTAAATTGCTTATTATCATAAATCATTGTATGCATGCTTGTTTGAATTCAAGAATACAGGAAAGTTAAGATGATGATGATATTTTAATATCATAACTCATCGGTACAACAGAATAACTTAGTAGTAAGTTAACTCTTACAACACTTAGTTATTCTTACAAGAAAAGACATTGTAACAATTACATGGAAACATGATGACATGATTACAAGAACAACCATAAGAATGATATAAAGATGATATATCTTTATTACATCATTCGATACAAGAGTTAAGTAAGTGTAATAAGACTAGCTTTTATAACACTTAGCTTTACAACTCAACACATATTACAAGAGAACAAGGAACATGGAATGATAATCATGATAATGTACTTTCATGATAACAACATCATTCACTCAATTAATTAACATAATTTAATAAGACAAGCTCTTATTTAACTTTGTTAGTATCACAGAGAACATATGACAATGAGAACAAGAGTACAAGTGAATACAATTACAATTAGTTACTATTGACCTGTTTGCATTATATCACTTCAATCATGTGCCAAATTGTTCAAGTTGATCATGTAAGCCCCTTTAATTCGCTGACCAGTTAGTATGACGTGACTAAACCGACGATAGCATAGTGGTACCATAGGTTTGACAAACCTCTAGCTTGTAGGGCTAGTATGTTGATCGTATTGATTCATTGGCCGGTAACGTATGACCGGTGACAGGGCGACCTCAAGTCAGGTTCTGGTAAGCGACACATGGTGATATTAATCTACAGTGATATGTAATTAATCCAGCGAAAACCCTATTGTCTAGTAGGTTGAGAATGTGATCTGCTCTCATGTTACACTACTAGTAATAGATTTCGTTGAGGCCGCGGTACATGCAAGGTGGTAGACGTAAATCGGATGCATTGTACTCTGATTACGTGAGGAGTACAATGGATTCCTTTTAGGCTCTATGCACTATGGTTCAAGGATAAGTTGCAAGGGGTTAACTCACACTCTTAATATTTAATAGAGTATCATCAGTTAACCCACCTCAAGTATAGAATAATACAAGGACAAGATTATATTAATCTAAAATTCCTTAATACATCGAGGGTTATCAACACTTCGGTTTGATAATTAAACCCCATACAATATATTATTCTATCATCAATACAATAACTGAATACATATCAAATACGATGAACAAACGGGGAATGGATATCTTTAGTTGTATCGCAAGTGGGGTGGAACTTGACCGAGTATGTGGTGGGATAGCGTTGGGCTTGACCCTTGCGTGATTCCCTATATATAAGCATACTTGATTAGGTGATACACTACTTGTACATATAACTAAGGAGAGGCCATTGGGTGGTACAGATGAAACAAGTATTACAAGTAACAAGTATGACATTGTGGATGTGTGCCTGATCAATTCAATGGTTTTCAATTTACTTACTTATGAACTCACCAACCAACCAGTGTTGACTTTGTTTAAATGCATGTTTTCTCAGGTGACGAACAGGTGTAGATACAATTATGCAAGTGTTAAGCTAGAGGACTTATAGAAGACCTAGCTTACTTTTGATTGCATACTTTTGGATGACAAACATTGAATCACTTTTGTATATCTTGTACAGTTCAAGATATAAACTCATTGATTCTTTTTGATTAGATTTACTTAGTTAAATTATGATGTACAATGTAATTTAACTTTGTAATTCTATTTCAGGTCATGATTAGCATTTCTCATTGATATCTCATGTGCTATGTAAACAATCTGATCATTTGATTATCACCCAATGATATCGCGCCCCGGGAACCTTCCGCCCGACGGGAAAACACGATCCGTTCCCGCCGGCCCGGGGTTGGACAGATTGGTATCAGAGCCATGGTTATAGAGAAATATAGGTCATATTATTGAACGGTTTGGCCTAGACTATAACCTAGGGACCTCATGTAGAGATTATGTGATATAGGATTCTATTTGCATATGTCTTCTGCTTCTGATCACTGCACTAACCGATTTCATTTCGGTTATGATCAGAATGCCGCCGAGAAGACCACCAGCTTTACTACCACTGACACAAGGTTCAGCTCCGCACTCATCGACACCATCACCATCTGACTCTCCTACACAACCGCCTCCACCTCCTCCTCCTCCTCCACACTCTCCACCACCAGGCTCAAGCAATGTTCAGATGACAAATCCTGCTACTATCGCCTTGGCAACCCTGCTGAGTACTCAACTGACAAGTCAGCTGAAAGATGTCATCCCAGAGATGATAAACAGGATTCAAGGCCACGGCAACATTGCTGGCCATACTACAGGAGAGGCTAGTGGAAACACTAGTCATACTTCGGACTACTCCTACAAGTCTTTTGTAGGATGCAACCCCCAAGTTTCACAGGAGTCGAAGGAGCTGTTGGACTGATCCAATGGCTAGAAAAGATGGAGAACACTCTGGACATTAGCAACTGTCCAGAACACCATAAAGTTCGCTCTGCAGCTGGTTCATTCAGCAAGCGAGCCTTGACATGGTGGAATGCTCAGATTCGAGCAAAGGGAAGAGATGAAGCAATGGCGATGCCATGGGCAGAATTTAAGCTTCTTATGAGGAACGAATTCTGTCCGAAACACGAACTACAGCTGCTGGAGACTGAACTCTCGAACCATGTAATGAAGGGAGCTGATCATATGACCTTCACCACTCCCTATCATGAGTTGGTAGCTTTGGTGCCTGTCACACCCCTGCGCCGCGTGCGGAATCCACGGCGCGGTGACGTATGATCAGTTGAATCATGCACAAGTATTGAATAAGAACAACCACAATGGATTACTACATTTCATAATGTTTAGACAGTTGTTTAGTTACAGACAATCTATCTACCAAAAGAAAGACAACTACAGACCCAAAATATAGTTTACAAAGCAAGACTTCAAACAAGACAAGTAAACAATTAGGATTTAGTGTGTTTCTAATCCATCCTAGCATGTTTCTTCATCTTGTTCTATCTTAGTATGGTCTCCTTAGTTGTCTCTGAGAATGTCTTAAACCTGATTACCTGAAACACGTGAAAAGTAACTGTCAACTACAGACGTAGTTGGTGAGAACAATAGGTTTAAGCATTTGTAAACATGAGTATATGATATAAGGCATAGGTAAGTTAAAGCATCATAAGATTCACACGGATGAGCTGCAACCCAAACTAACATCAAGTAAGAAAAATGAGTGCAAACAGTCCAATCACTGTTCGCACGAAAGCCAACATATAATATCAAGTCCCAAAACACGTTTGGAGTTAGATAATACATCAGCAGTTTTGATAACCATATGACACCAGACCTGCAGTTGGCTTTTAAAAGCAAATTTAAAAGCCAACTCCATCCTGGATAAGAAAACAATGACACCAGACCTACAGTTAGCTTTTAAAACAAATTTAAAAGCTAACTCCATCCTGGATAAGAAACAATGTGTCCGCTTTCCCTTGTTGTGATCACCCAGTACTAACGCTAATGAATGTGATACTTGATGCTTTTACAAGTTTGTTTACAACAATAGACACCATGTTCTGAATCTTACTTTAACCGAATGTGTTAATAAT